>JMFS01142133.1:0-19528 GCA_000699545.1 Podiceps cristatus
AGAGAAGAGGAGATCCATACAAGGTAGTTTGACAGACAGCCAGGCCATGATTCATTTTACAAGCACTACAGTACTAAAATCTTCACTAATATTAATGTGCATTTTATTCTGAAGTAAATTAACTTTAAGTTCCCATCAAAAGCTATTACTAAAGCAAATGTAATTGAAATGTATTAACTCCTTATCCAGAGCTCTTCTTCTATACAGTTCTATCCCTTAAGCATATTTTTTTGCCTTCTTTGCCTTTCAGAAGTTTTAATGAAAAGTCTCATAGGCACAAATAGTACATTTCCTTACCTAATATAAACACAAAAGACTTCTTGCTTGGAAACAAATGTAGGGGAACAGCTGTGCTGATGAGCTACTCAGAGCTCCTATTGAATCTGCAGCTGCTTCCCTCTGTCCTCAGAAAACTCCTGGCTTGATTGACAGACAGAGAGATAACCACATGGAAGAGGAGACCAGATACCAGTCACAGGCTTAAATCAGAGCTGCCTTAAATCTATGAAAATTACAGTTCTTATTTTTAGCTGCTGATGTGGCACAGCCATTTAGTCACAAATCTGAAACTTCTGCCAGGTAGATACAAATCCCTCTTCCAGAATTTTAAGCCACTTAAATTTTATCCAGGTTGAAATGAGTAGATTTGCAGTGTTGGCTTATCAGTCTTAGTAGAGAAGGTTAAAGGAGGAAAGAAGTTTTACTTACATCAATGAATTTTTCAGGAATGAGCTATAACAATTAGAAACTTTTTCCGCGCTCTTTTATTTTCTTTGGGGGACTGCTTGATACTGTGGTTTTATTGGAAGATTTAGCCAGCCAGGCAGGAATATATAAAAAAGCATATATTGATAGCTATCAAAACAGTGATTTTGACCTGTTCCAGTCTGAAAGGTGTATTTCAGATGACAGGTAGGGTAATGATACCATGTGTCTCACTGTTTCATTCTGTGGTGACTGGGGAGATGCAGGACTCATCAGTCTTCAAGATGCAGTGACTAAGTCTAGTTCCCCTTCTCATATCAGCTTAGCAAATCAAGGACAGGAAATAGATGCCCTTTGCCATGGAAAACTAGAGTTTGCAGACATTCAGGTCATGCTGTCTGGACCCTAGGTAGAATTTATATCTTTATAATATTAGAGCATACAGACAGGCTTTTGCCTGGCCTTTTAGGTGCTTGGTGTATATCAAATGCAAAGTGGATTAGGTTGTTTCTCCCCAAATTTAGGGACTTAAATGCCATATTTGGTGCCTAAATAGTTTATTGAATGGCTGTCTTAAGACATGACTTCTTTTCTAGAAAGGCAAAAGCATTTATTTGTTTGCTTTAACAGCTGCAGACCTTTTACTCCACCCTGAAAATTGGTATGATTATTATTATTATACAAATTGGCAGATAGACAGGAAGTACAGTGGATACTTGAAAACCTAGAGGCTGCAATCTAAACTAGGAGGAGAACTGGGAAAACTTCAGAGCTGATGGGTCTGGACAAGGGCCCTGCCTCCAAACCAGAGCAAGCCTTCTCCCTCTCATCTATTTTCTATAGGATAGTTAGCTGGGAGTGCTGTCTGGATGGGAGCCATCACATACTTCCACCAGATTTCTGATTCGGGGCATACTGCGGTGCACACCTGCAGCACGGTTTAGATGCAGTCAGAATTGATGTTCTGGCTACGTTTCAGCTCTGCGCTGATAGGTATCTGCCTGACCACCCATGTAGGGATCCTGTCACCAGTGGCTTACCTCAGCATTGGCACATCAGCCTCTCAGCACTGCCTGTGGGATGCGGACCTTGTTTGTCTCTGACACCTGTTTCAATTTCTCTGTCCTACGTTTAAAAGAAGAATTCAATATTTCTTTCTTCAAGCATGAATAAAAGACCCCTCTATTTATTTTATTTTTTTCTTTTACTTTCTCCCGAGTCACATCCCTTTAGCATGAATCCCTTGATTAGTTTTATTTGTTTGAATGTTAAAGAAGGTATTTTATTATTGCCTTAAGGGAGGGCAACCTGCCAATGAACATTAAACATGCTGTGGTCCAGTCCTTGCACAAGAAACCATCATTTGATGCTAACTAACTTACTAGTCAGGCCTGGCCTTAGAAGTTCAATGCTTTAGGCAAGATAGGTTTTTTTGGGTTTTTAAAGTTTTCTTGACACACACCCAGCTGAAATATTTAAAAAGCTCATGGATATATATAAATATATATGTGTGTGCATGTGTTGGTATGTGACTGCTTGCAAGTGCTGTGCACATACATGCAAACACACACACATACATTATGTCATATCTAAGTATCTGAGACAGCTGTGTCATAACTGAGTTACACGCTTTTACCCATCCCACATGGCATTACTATTTGGTCCATATTACCGGATCTCTTAGGAGAGGTCTTGGAAATTAAATAAACACCTCAGAAACCTCAGACTACTGCCACATTTTCTTTTATATGTGACCATAAAACATTTCTGTCTTTCCAAAGGACAGAACAGAATCTGAAAAACTCGGTGTGGTATGCAGCTACACATCTTTCTCTGTATTTCATTAGTTAAAATTAAAAAACCCAATTATTTTCCAGCCCTGCAGAACCAAAAGTATTAAGCTTGTCCTGCTATAGAGTATATTCCCAATTTGAAAAGGGACTTATGGACCAGATTTTCCAAGCACATCAGTGAGTTCAATAAGCACACCTTTGTCTGTACATGCATACCTAGAGTTAGGTAACTTTGTGGTCCAGTACATTAATGCTGACTACATATAAAATAGGGTATGCTGGGAATAAAATTTTTGGTGACTTTCTTGGATTACAGAAGACTGTATTTCCACTAAATCCAAAACAAGACAGTCTTCATGTGGTCTGAATGTTTCCCAACTGTTTTTACCCTGGAAATACCAAAATCATTAGACTCTAGACTAAGCTGTCAATAATCCATTTTTACAGGTTTTATTGCTTTCTGAAAGCCCTCTACAGTCAGATTTTTAATAACTTTAAAAGATGGAGACATTAAGCAAAATTTGGAATCTCTAAAGAGCATCTAAGGAATACTTTTCTGCAAAATCTATAACATATGGAGAACATGAAGCTATCTAATATGGCAGAAAGAGAAGACATAGTTACCTATCCCAGCAAAACAAATAAAAATATACAAAACATTGGTACCTGAATACTATCACTGAGAGAAGAGTAAAAGTGGGCTCTATTAGAGCCAGTGAGGCTACCACATCTTTAAAGTAAAACAAGTGCTTAACCACTTTGTTGATTTGCAACATTAATCCATTTTAAATGCATAATTTATATTTGACTTTACCAGGATTTATGGATGACTCTGCATTCAAAATCTACATCATACAGTCCTGTTCAGATGTATAGAGCTTGAAAATAAATAGAAAATGCTCCAAACTGCACTCCAAAGATATCTTTATAGCTATTCTGGTAAAACTAGTTTATATATCACCCTCTACGCTTCCAGCTGAATATTTTCATTTCTCCTTAGACTAGTTTTCTATGACTACAAGAAGAAAGGGAAATAATGAGTCAGCTTGTACGAAAGAAAATGCAGATAGCTATTACTCTGTTTTGCATTTTAATTCTGTTATGAGTATTTTGAAACTGAGTTCATTTTATGTGAGTCATTTTGCTTAACAGATATTTTTACAGTTGCCCTTTTTTAAGGAAAAAAGGTAACAAAAATATGAATTATTTCTATCTTAATCTGTTTGTGTATTCAGTTAGTTGTATCTTTATTACATTCTATGTATATATCAGTCTTCTGTTTAGGAAGGAAACTGTGCTTTGACATTTTAATTCCTCATTGCCCTAGACTTTTTTGAGCTAGGGTTACAACGTATCTCCTTGTTGGTAGTCTAACCCTCTCAACCTCTACTTAAGACTTTTTGTTTTATTGATTCAGTCTCCCAGTGCCTGTAATATGATAAATATGTGGAAACTTGAAAACAGTATCTTGTTTACATGGCTATGCAGCTGCCAAAACAGCTGCCATTTCAATTTTTAAAAGGGAAACAAGGGCCTCTTATCTGATGTGGAAGAAAAATAGACTGCTCCTTCCATTCATTTTTAGTGTGTCTCAAACACATTTAATAACACAGATGAGCCAACATTTAAAAAAAGCTATCAGCCTCTGTGCATAATATTGAAAAGCCTTTCTAAGAGTTAAAATAATCTATTTTCTTATGGTAAAGCATTTCATGTATCAAAGCTACAAGGAACTGAAAACTGCAAAACATGGGAGTGTTTCCAAGGAGTCCAACGCTCCTACCAAACTATATCATTTCTGCTTAGCAGTTATCAGACAAAGGAAAAATAAAGCTGGTGTTGATGAGTCTTGGTGGATTCTGGATGTTTCCATCAGAAGTTTAATCTTTTTGAAAAATAATTATGCTAAACTGACTGAAAAATTGTAAATGTAAATTTTCTTTGAAAACATTTATTTTAATAGCGTTATTGACAGTAAATTGTCTAAAAGCTAAACCACTCTAATTTATGCTCCTCTAGACAGAATGAAGTTAACTCATAATCAAAGCAAATTAAAATAAAAAAAAAAATCCTCAGTGTTTTTGAAACAAGATAGTTGATAATTTTCACAGATAATGTTGATGATACAAATATATTTTCAGGAAATATTTTGCTTTTGTTGAATCAGCGTTTATTAGTGGAAAGATGTTCAGTGAGATGTTCACGCTCCGGAGTTGAGCATTCTTGGCTGGGAACAAAAGCAGTCATAGCTTTGAGTGATCAATATCACACAAAAGGATACAAGACCAGAATTTTAACAGGGAAGTTCTACCTTCTGCTGGAGATAATTAGAATCTCTTTACATGTTATAGAACAGCAGAAGAATGACTAATATTTGCCAAAACAATACCATGGGAGCACAACTGGATTACTCACGTTAGTATCATAATACATGGACTATATACTGCTTGTTTCTGAGGAATTAATACAGATGGCCTTAGTGTATTTTAGAGCAAGGCTCAGTGGCTTTCAAAATATGTCACACCCTTTCCCATAACCCTTCCAGATCTATGATGAGTTAAGTCTGATCTTGCCAACTAATTTCTAAAAAACCAGGGAATAGAAAAACATTTTTTTCTTTACTAAGATTTCCCGTCAAGATATATCTACATATAAAATATACTTAATTTCTATCTATAAAGATACCATTTGACTACCTATCTCTGGCTCAGCTGAATTTAGCTCCTATAGAACCTGCTGTCCTTCAGCTTCTTCATTTTATTTCAGTGCAACTTCAAGTAGGAGAAGCAGGCTATCATTTACATCAGTTATAGGTACTTATTTTTTAATAAAAGATTATTTGTAAATCATTACATTTGCACTCTGATCAAAGTTATAATCAAAATTAAGCAAGTAAACAATAATTTATAATTTACTTTGTAAACCAAGTGTAATACTTTTAAAATCGATGTTACTCTGCTGTATCTCCCTTAAATTTAAAATTATTTCGGGACAGAACAATACTTTTTCTATAATCACCTCTCTCAGTGCATTCTCTATATACTACCAGTAATACAAAACATAAATAATATCTCTTCCAGCTACATGATAACATTTTTTCTATAAAGAGGCAGTAGGATTTATTCCTTGAAACAAAATGTTCATGCTATATTTTATGAAACTAGCCACAAAAGAATGATATAGGGAACTATACACATTCTTCTCACTCCCCATTTAAAAAAATAAGAGATGTCTTTTAAATAATGAAATGCAGCATTTGAATCTATTATCTGTTTGGTTATTTTTTTTTTTTTTCAAAGTATGACCTAATCTGGTGTCCTGTCATTGTTTTGGCAGAACATGAAACAGCAAATATGTTAAATTTGAGTGGTTTCCTGCAATGTTATTCTATCAAACTGGCAATTTCCGAAAGGATTTGGAAAGGAGTTTGCAATTCCTTAGACACCAGGGAGGTCCAGCAATGGCTGCCAAGATGATCTGCAGCTCAACCTGGTCCTAATATCTCAGCACATAAAAACATTCTTTTTACTTCAATTTATTTTTAGGCCTAATCTTAAGCAGATTTGAGGAACTTTCTGAGTATCCACTATTAGCACTTCAGGATATAAATGTCTTGATATTAGTATTTTTATACTTTGTGGCACATGGGAAAAATACGCGTTGCTTTCTCGGAAGGTTTTTAAACAGTAAAATTTTAATTGCAAAAATAAAACCACACCAAGTAAAAAGAGAAAGCAAGCAATAACCAAACAGTAGATGTTAGAAATAAGGACAGGATGCACCCTAGGATTCTTATATGTATAATCATATACTTAATCTGTAGTCCATGTACTTCACATACTTTTCATTATCGCCAGCAAATCATGATGTTTCCAAGATGGTAGTAACTTGGAAGAAATCTGTGATTCAGTTGTGGTTTGGAACCAACTCAAATTGCAACTTCTGAATAAGATCAATTTTGAAACCTAATACTTCAGCTAGCCTTATTGAACTCCGGCCTTTGGAGCAGGGACAAATACTACACGGGTTAACCTAAGTCTATAGGCTTAGTCCTATTTCTAACATGATGGATGAAGCAGAAAAGCTGTAAAACCCAAATGGTTTAGTGTACTCTGTCATTGCCATTTCAGCTCACCATAGCCTAGCATCAATTCACCAAACCCTCTAAGAGTCTGGAAGTGCCAATTCATTAATGTAAAACCTCTGAGGACTTTCCATTGTCTGTGAATAATATTAACCTTAGAAAATGCATCCACATAAGGAACTTCTATAAAAGTTCTATTCTATAAGAAAACTTCTCTTGTACCGTACTCCCAACAGAAATAATTCTACATTCAATGACTTGGCATTGAATGTGACTCATTTTCAAGAGACAGTGAAAAAATATTTTATTTGTCAGCAAAAGCAAGTGAAAGCACTAACTATAGAGACAATCCCTGAAAAGCAGATACTCCTGAAGACTGCTTGATGTCTTGCTGGACAACACAGCAATTAAATATCTTCTAGGTCTCCCTGTGCAGAAAACCAAACTCATAGAGACAGAAGAAACCTAATGAAGCAAATAGAAAATATGACACTGGAGCAGTATCAAATGCACTGTAGGGTGCATTTTGGAGTTTTTGGGTTTCTTTTTTGTTTGGTTTGGGTTTTGGGGGTTCTCCCCCCTCCCCTCCAAAAATGATACTACTGTTTTGATCACAAAGTCAGATAAACCCAGCAGGCTATCTAAGCACTCTTAGGCTGCAAAAATAGCAAATGGTCCCAAAAAAATAGGGAAGATGAGGTAGAAAATTTAGTACCATTATCATTTTTCTGTAATGAGAAAGTGAGAATCTAGAAACAAGTTTCAATTATTATTCACAAACATTTGTGGGGATTTTAGATAGTGCTAGTGGACAGAAATTAGTGGTCTATGTATTTGCAGTATTTGTTTTTTTTTTCCAAATTTTAGTATCAAATTCTACTGATCTTATTATTATGTATTGTTCTATTTTATTCATTTGTACTGGAAAATACTAAGTGATTCAAACAGCTGTGTTTGAGTCAAACCTCTCTAGCAGAATTAGTTAGCTCCTCACACATCCTAGTTACATGAAGTTTGATGTAGCTGCAGGTGGAATGAACTATGGAAAATGTAACGACATTATTCCAGTTGTTTGAAGCCTTTCATCCAGGAATATCCCACAAGATACTGTTCAAAGGAGGAAAAAAGTAACTGCTGCTCAAATTAAAGAGTATGGGATAGATTTAGACAATTTCACATCATTACATCAAGGTCAACCACATGGTTAGTACATGTTGCATTTAACCTATTGTTTTTGATAAAATGCCAAATAACTGAAGCTGAAGGGAAGCTGGATTGTGATGATTTCTATGAAGGATGGATAGATTCCAGTGGTGTTTAACCAGGGGGTTTCAGATTTATATGCAGATTGTTTGTGTATTTGAATTGTATATTTTCTCTAATTCTTACTGATTTTTATAGAAGTTCCAAGAGAGAAGGTACATATGGCAAGAAAACAAAGATTTTGCATGCTTGAGATTTGGTACTGTAAGATGTTAAGTTGTCTCATCTCTTCTTGGAATCTTTAATTGCTGGCAGAGGTTTTAAAATCATAGGGTCACAGGGAAATTCAGGTGGGAAGGGGACTCTAAGAGTCTACTAGTCTGACCTTCTGAGGTCAGATAAAGTTCTGCATTTCTTAAGAGTTCAGTGACTACCCCAAGGGGCATTTACACAATTTCCTGGACTTCTTTCATATTCCATGAAAGAGAAGAGTTGAGAGAGGAATAAATGATCAAGGTGAAGTAATGGGAAACATTTTTTTGTCTCTGATATCTGCAACCAGGGGCACAGAAAATTCTTCATGTTTCTTCCTTTTGGAATTGAGTACATGGAACTATAAAGCAATAACAGATGATGCAGGTTTGGTGACGCTGCCCTTAATAGAGGTCTTTAAAGTGTCAACAATGATGCCAATTGGTCTACATTGATTGGACCAGAATCTCATAATCCATCAAGCTTTATTAATTTTCTAGGGTTAAAGGGATAATTACTGTGTAGCTCCATGCTGAACACGTCTTTTTGGCACTAGTTAAGACTGTTAGTTCTTCAGATGAGTGGCTACCTTCAAAGATATTCTCATTCAATATGGACACTAATTCTTTCATCTACATTTCAGAAAAGAATTGAGTGTCGTGTTTTTAAAAGCAGGTCCTTTTCTTTCTCTCTAGTACTGATTGCTTACTGAACACACGGGATCTACTAATGAGTGTAGATTTGATTTCATCTCAGTTGGGAAATTTCATCTACTAGTTTCTTCACCCAGAAAGAAAAATAATTAAAGTGACATCGATGTGAACATAGTGACAAACCTACATAGAGCAGGAAGGGAAATTTTGGAAATTACAAAATAGAACACAATCAAATGACATACAAAGGAACGAAGAAGAACATATAATGTATGATGCCTAGGAATTCTAGGATAGGACTTCTGTTATGTGGTATCAATTGACTTTAAAACATATTGCCAAAATGGTACACAGGTGTATATATATCTAATACGTGTGCATACATCTGTCCTTTCCTGTTTGTTACAACTTTGGTGATTCACAAAGCATTCTAGTTACAACATTCATGAGGAAAAATGATCAAGGTAGAAGGCGTATACCAGAGATTAATAAAAAGACATTGCTGAAACCTCTGGTAGTTCAGGCAATTTTTACAGCTCCAGTCAAGAGAAACTATGCAATGTGCTAACCTCATGTTTGTGATAGTTATATTTTGGGAATGGTCATAGTCAAAATATACCATTTAAAATCCATGTTTGACTGACAGGAATTTTGTACCAAAGACAATAATTTCTATAATACTTTATACCCTTTCATATGTTTTCAACCCTAAAGCTGAAAGAATTGATTTTTACGGACACTTTCATGTCCGTTCAGTGCATGAAAAGACTAGACTATAATTGACGTAGATATCACTGTGAAGAAGCTTAATTATTTTATGAAAACAGAGAATTTATCAGTGTACATTATTTAATCTGCAGAATCTACACAAAATATGTTAGAAAAAAAACCACAAACATTTGCCAATAAAGGTTACATCTCTGTGATAAATTTTTTGTTAGCATCTAAGACTATCTCTGTGCTGAAAGAGATTTTGAAAAGGTTTGTATGCAAGCACATTTAATAATATTTTACATAAATCAGAATCTGGTGCACAATTTCAGTCAATTTTGGTACAAATGATCCTTAGAAGTACCTGCAAAGCTGTTCAAATAACAAACTCTCAGATCTCAGGTAAGTGATCAAGTTATACCACCTTAAGAAGGTATCATCCATCAGTTGATCCATGACAGCTGATTATGCAAATAGTCACAGTCTGCTTTAAATGCAAAGCAATGTAATTCAAATCATAGTGCTGGCTCACAGTGGCTCAACTGGCTCATGGTAATGTTTAACCCGCTTGAATATACAGATATGAACGGATCCACAATTAGCCTCTGGTGAGATGGTTGCTATGTCCTCCCTCCTCTGCACATCTTGGTCATACAAATCTGTGTGTTTCAGTGGGAATGGAGCTGAGATCATGAATTCATCAGATGCAGACATAAGAAGAGCTACCAGACCCTGCCACTCCTATTTTTTACTGATTTTGATCTTCAGTTTGGTTAAAAATCTGCCCCCCACACCCCTGCCTCTGATCTACAGAAGAAGTAGAATTAAAAGTAAAAATGGGGGAAAAAAAACCCCAAAACCAAAAAAAAACGAACCTGAAGGACTTGGAAGGAAAATATGTTCCTGTCACTAAGGACAATTATGAAATTCTTTCCATTTCATCAGGGTGTTAAATAGCAAGCTCTACAGTTAGACACTTTAAGTCATAAGACTATAAAATTCACACCTTAGATGTTTAAAACATCTGGAAGAGGATCTCTTTAGAACTTCAGTGATGTTTTCAAAGAAGTCTTGGAAAATGGGAAGTGCCAGAGAGCTGAAGAAAGATGTTATTTTTAAAATATACCAAAAAAAAAAAAAAAAAAAGAAGAAGAAGAAAACATTAGATTCTGATAGCTAATTGATCAATATAAGGGAGAATAGTTATGGGTTCTTACTAATAAAAAATGAAAAGCAATTACCACAAGTGATAACAATGGTAACAGATTTTTGGGAAATAAAATATTAGACTCATGCAATGTCACTTAAATTGAGAAAACAAGTTTGAAAAAGCACGGAACCAACCTCATCTAATCCTACATTACCGCAGGACCAAATACTCACTACCTGTAAAAGATTCTCCTCCAGCTTGATTTTAGAGATACTATAATCCCAAAGCATTTCCATTTCTGTAATACCACATGTCAGTTCTCAAAGATGTTGTTCAAATCTCATTAGCAGTCAAATGGATTTTGTCCTGTCATTGCTCTGGTAGATTTGCTGAACTGATCACTGCCATCTTATAACATACTGAGACTTTGTACTTACCTTCCCACGTTAAAGAATACTAGGGCCTTCGCTATTAGTGTATGTCATTTTTTCTTAATTTCTCTTATCTTTCGTGTTGCTCCCCTCTGGACTGTTGTCTTCTGATCTCTATTCAGACCAGCTACACCTTTCTTTTAAGAATGAGGTGGAAAGGCACAGGAATCCCAGCTAAATACATTATGGCGCAGAAGAACTGGAATTATTATTTCTAGTGGTTTATGCAAAGTATATACATTTTTTGGTCCATAGTGAGCTTCTTTTTCATCTTAAGGACTTTTTTTGATGTTGTTTTACTGGTATAACCTGCCAGGCAGTATTTTGAGATTTTTCCTTCCCAAAAGCAAAAATTTATTTTCTGCTTCCTACATACGGCATTGGTGTTTTCAAAATCCCTTCTTGCTAAATCTGATCCCTTTCTTAATTTTCACTAATTTATTTTAAATTCTGATCATAGACTCTTAAATACATACAGCCTCTGGGGCCTTGCTGTCATCTATGAATGCCATCAATATAACTCTTCCATAACTGAAGTTGTTATTGCACAAAATGAATAAAACCAGGCTCAGGATAGATTTTTGGGTAATCCTATTTGAAATACTCTGCAAGCTTGAGATGGAAATATTGATAACTATTCTTTGAAGCAAGATACAGAGATTTTCCCACTCATGATCGACTGAACTAGATCCAATTTGGAAACAAACTAGCTGCACTCACATTGCTAGGCTTCTTTCAGTATCAGGTTGGTACATCAGCAGAGGGTGGTATTGGAAGATAAATCTTCCCAGGCTGTTGCCAGCCCAGGGATTGCACAGTGAAGACCTGTCCAACAGGTCTGAAAAAATTAGGAAAAGTTAGAGTACATGTTTACCTATTGCAAGGTTGTGTAGTCTACTGAGTCCTCATAATCACACAGCCTTTATAAAGGCTTTCTACTCAACTTCACGTTCCTGCCTGCTGACACAATTTGTAATGATTTTGAGAGTTATCAGACCAGCCTAAATGGATCTTTTATTTTTGTAGGTTTTCACAGAGACCAAAATATCTGTGAAGGCCTCAGATCTCTATCTGAGCCAACCTTACCCTCTATGAATCCTGAGTATTAAAGTGTAAAATTAATGAGAAAAGTAGATCCAAGAAAAACTAATTTCCGTGCAAAGTGTTGAAGGTGCTATAGGTTCATTTGAGGAAGGGGGGTACCATGGAAATTGCACCTTCTTTCATGAAAAAGGTTTTTCTATGTCAAAGAAAAAGGATCTATTTCTCCACTGATTCATTGCTTGAAAACCACAATACATTCCTAAAAGACCTTCCTAGTCAGAATAAGACCCCTAACTGTAGGTTTTAGATGAACAGGAAATGTGTGTCTCAAGTCTGTCACACAAATATGAACCCCTGGAAAGTATAATACAGTGTTACACGGGACAGGTGCATTGCTGAGACGGCTTGCTGACTGTAACTTAGGTGAGGAAGCTCTATTCTTTTTCACAGTTGAAGAAAGAGATTTGTCAGCCATCAGGAGGATGGCTTACATACCTTGCATTCCTCAGTGCTGAAAATAATGAAGGGAGGGAGGAAAGGGAAAAAATCAAATTTCAACTAAGGAATCAGCAGTGAACTTAATGCAGGTGCAATATTTCTCAAGACAAAGAGTTTTTTGTTTCACCTCCATCTTATTCCATGAAAATGAACCCCTCCCCTCTCCCTCTCTTTATCAGCACAAAGTAGATTAAAATGTTGATACCCTTTCCTAGCAAAGATATTTTTACAGTCTTTAGTCAAGATGTTGGAGCAGGATTAACTTCCTACAGAACTTAAAATAGCGTCACTAAATGTAGCACAGTTTCACATAGGTTCACTAACCTGTCCAGTTTTGCTGACTACTTTGCTGAATTAATTTCTGCATCTACTGCTGCACCACTGTAACCTTTTGTACTCTCCCAAATCTATTAAAAAAGCCATATAGTTTGTTGAGCCAGCATATCACTCCAATCACTGAAATGACAACGACAAATATACTTTAACTGCAGACTGAATTAAGACTGTGTTTAACTCCTGTGCTGCTGGAATTCATAGTATTTCATTCTGACTAACAGAAAATGTAGATTTTCTATGGGTAGACATTTGATATTGTTGGAAAAACTCTTATTGCTCTTACCAGGAGTTATCTGAACTGCATATTGATTCTAGAAAATGTCATAAAATCATGGCTTAAGAAAGTCAAACTGTGCAAAAGGACAGCAGATATTATCACAGCTACCTACTGGACAGAAAAAGCAAACTTATTTGCTTGTGGAAGTGGACAGACAATTAATAACCCTGGTACTTTCTTAAAGCTGTGTGATACATAGTTTTGAAGAGGGTTAAATACAAAACAAAAAGGCATATGCTTCTGAACAGCAAAAAAAGCCATATGCAAACAATTTTCTCAGCCAATGAAAAATAGTCTGAATTCTTTCAATTCTGTATGAATTTTTGAACAAAATGTACAATCATACTGTATTTAAATTGGAAAGAATTGTACTAACAGATTGACTAGAGAGGTTGTGCCTTCTCATTCTTTGGAAGTTTTCAAGGCCCAACTGGATAAAAGCCTGATCAACCTGGTCTGACTTCAGAGTTGTCCCTGCTGTGAACAGGAAATTGGACTAGAGACTTCCTGAGGTCCCTTCCCACCTGATTTATCCTATTATCCTGTGTTAATAATAAAATGAAACAACTAGCACTGTTCATAAGCTGAGAACCATGAACAGAGATAACTGGTTTATGAAGTGAAGGAAAAAATAATGTAAGCTTTTTGAGGAAAACACTGTGAAATACAGATGTTTGTTGGAGCAGAATAATAAAAAAAAAAAGGTGAAAGATATCCAGAGAAAATATATTTACAGTACAGATATCACAAAAATAAAACCAGCCCAGCTTTGCTTTGCATTTAAAAGGCTATCATGAAAAATGAGAGCATTAACAGCCTCAGGTCATTTGTCATCGGTACTAATACTCAGCACTTGCTCAGTAATGTTTGACTTGAGAATCCAACTTGCACTGAATAGCCCACATCCACCCAGCCAAACGCTGTACCTGCCAGAACCACAGGGGCTGTATGTAGTCTGCTCAGTGGAGGGGTTTTTACTAACTCCCAGACAATGTGCAGAGATTGTCTGTGAGACTCTTCTTGGCACATCCCAAACTTCAGCTATTTAACAGGATAAATGAGTTTCAGAGCCTGGGAACATTTCCTGGTACTGTTTAAGCTAGTAAGGACAATGATTTGACTACAATTCCCATATAATGCGTGGAGGGAAGTAAGTCCTTTGGCAATGAACAGAAGCTCCTTCGAGTTCTTGCAAAGTCCTAAAGATACTGTAGCAAAGTTAGGCCCTTACTGTTTGAAAACAGCTTCACAGAGTTCTTTAAACGTAAGCATATAGAAGTCTAAATTGACTACCTGGATCCTTTCTCATTAACTAGGACATTATTATTAATTAATGGAGAAAATTCAGCAGTGCCTGACTGGCTGAACAAAACTGAGACTTGCAACTCCATAATACATAATGAATTACCTGTATTCACAGACATGTAAAGGTAGATTCTTCCATAAAAAGAGAGTGTCCTTCAACATGCATCTTGATAAAAGTAGTCTCAAAATTACTCACAGAGGAAAAACCACAGAAGTATGAAATCCAGAACTAGTGAAAAATATTTGTAATTTTTCTAGTTTCCTGTTAGAATAAGCAAAAAAAAAAAAAAAAAAAAAAAATCAAGGTTAGTAGCTTACATAGGACAAGAATTTCAGTTTATGCTTATACATTTGGATCATTAAGCAGATATTATTTAACAGAATTCTACAGGTACAATAGAGAATTAATTTTGTATATTTGTTCACCCAGTGTTATACGTGACAGAATACATAACAGGATATATTTTGTGTGTCTCTGCTTAGGTGCATAGTTTCTTAGATTGCAAGTGGCCTCAAAACTCAACTGAACAATGGCAAGTATGATATTATTCCATGTGACTGAGACTGATCCAAAATACAATCAGAACTTAACAAACCTGTGTGATTTATATTGGACTCAATAAGATATTAGGATAAAAGTAGATCTGGATCTTTATTTAAAGAGAAATCATAAATCAAAGTATTCCTTGAATTACCAGCATGCATTAACATACTCATTAATGTCCCTTCCATAGTACAGCTTCATGTGCTTAACCAAAGGTAGATCTCAGTCATTGTATCACCTATTTATAGATAGGCAATTTATAGTTTCTCAACTGGCGTAGTGACTGATTTACACACAGCAGAGAACATGTGTAACAAACATGTAATATAGTGCATATGGAGATACAAAATCATTGAATGTCCAGGCCAAAAGGAATACTTCATTATCTAAATCCATTTGAATTTTAACAGTTTTATCAGAAAATGGTTTCTATTCTATGTAATCAAATGTTCCTGTGTGGAAACCTATGAAAACATCAATAGAAAAAACTGGTACAGAACCAGTAAAAAGTAATTTTTACCTTGGCAGCTTGTATTTACTACCTGACTCCTCCTCCAGCATCAAGGGTGATTCAGAGTTTGTTTATCATAAAGAGCAATTCTTGAGTAAATGCTATATCCAGATCTCTATATATCATAAACAGAAGGCAGAATTGTGGCTAGAATTTTTTTTATTTTTCTATTAACTCTTGTCCAGGAAAAAAAAAAAAAAGAGTATAATTCCGGCACAATTTGAGCACCAAAGGATATATTCTTCCATCATTTGTCACACTATAATAGCATCTTGGCAAAATAATCTCAATGCTCCTATAAGAAGGCCCACAGAAACACTGACAGAAAATCCGTGAAATGCAAATGGGAGGATCTGGAGGAAGTATTTATATAGGGCTGAGTATATGTGTACTCAGGCCTCCTGACAGGGAGTCTGACACTCTCCTGGACAAGAAGGGGATCCTTTTTGCCAATACCAGGGATGTAATGGTGCGTGTGACACAGGTGTTTGGTCTCACTCAGCATCGTCACTGTTATGTTCTCAATAAATTAACCTGGGTGCCCTACCATGCAGCAAAGTATCTTTGATAGTACAATAAGATTTTGAAATGTGAATAGTGAATGGATTTTAATCTGTATTTTGTTTTCTTATGCCAGTTCATATCCAGCCTCCCCCCTGTGAAACTGGTAGAACCATTCCAGCTTTACACCACTATAATGGTGGGCAGAATCCAGTTACCTTACTTTTTATTTATTTTGAAAAGAATCCCAAATAATCATGACACTCTATAAAGGAGGAAAATTATTATGTGAAATCTGGAACATACAAGTTCCATTAAACAGGCGTAAAGAACCTCTACTATTTCACTTTGAAAATGCACCAGTAAGAGTTAAGCGAGGTGGGAATGATAGCCCATAAACCAGAACACAACAGCTGCGCTCCATGTCCACTGCAGTTCCAGAGAAAGAAGGAAAATTTATTTTAATTGTATTTCAGTCATTGGTTTAGATGATCTGGCGGCAACGCAGGGACTTTGGTATAATTTTGTTTCTTGGCTGTGGTCCACTTAGCCTTGACTTTAAAATAAAGGAATGCAGCCATAATAACAGAAACACCCTGGAAGAGGCTTATGGTCTGTCCAGGGGAGAAGAGGATTCTATATGTCTGATTTTAGCTGGAAACACAATTACCAGCATGTGGAAATCTTGAAGCGTAAGGGAGAAGAGAAAGGTGTGATTAAACTGTAGGTAAAGCCCTGCTTCCTTACAGCTACACAAGGCTACAAGAGAGCACCAAGTATTCCCCCTGTAATAGTGAGTGCTTGTTGTTGTAAAAGAAAAAAAAAAAAAGTATATTTATATGTACTTATACAGGAGGGAGGGTGCATTAAATGAAGGAGCCAGAGTAAGCCATGATGTGTAAGGCAATTGTAAATTAATGTGAATATTTGAAGAATACGTTTTGTAACTTCACCATGGACAAAACATGAATCCAGGACCCATTTCTACAGTGGAATAAATTTCTGTCAGTATCATTTAAAAATGTCACATCCAACTAATTTGTTGAAGTCTAATATAAGATTAATACTTCATTGTTATTGTTCTGTATTTTCTATATCTTTCCTTAACAAATAAATAAGGCATGTTTTGCTAGTGGGGTCTCCAGAGTTTGTTTTCCTCTTCTTGCTGCAGAAAATTTATGGGTTTATCTCTCTCTATCACTTTCAGCTTTAGCTGTGACTATAACTCAGAGTTTTTCTTAATGAACTGCACTGAGAAAATATGGCAAATGCCAGTGACTCAGGCAGTAATGATGCATTTCTCATCAGCTATTTTACTGATGACAAATTTTGCTTTCAGAAGCAAAGCTGGTTTTGGAGAATAGCTTGTCTCCATAGTTATGTGTGGGAAACAGAATAGCAACTCCATAGTTTTAATTCTCTTCCAGTCTCCTTTTATAAACCAGATTATGACCTGTGGTAACATCATCAAACCTAAGCAAATCCTTCTGAAACGCCACAGGTGTGATCATATGCCAGAATAAAAATTATCCGGTCAATTTGAGGCAAATGAAGTAAAGCATTTCTGTTAATGTAAGGGTTCAAACTGAAGTGATCTCACATCAATGTTTTGTTTTTTTTTTTTTTTTCCGTTTTCTCTCTTTTTGCTTGCCAAAGCTTCAAATGGTTTGGCCTGAAACCTGCAAATCGGTTTAATTTTGCTGGACAAAGGTAGGGGAGACAAAAGAGCTGTGCTGTGGGACCGGCCTGGAGCAAAAGGGGACAGTGAGAGCCACATGAGAGAACAGTAAACTGCCTAGCAAGGTGTGTCCTGGGAATAACAGAGCACAGCTCTTGTTTCACCAGTTTTGGAAGTTTTATGATAGGACCAGAACAAGAAAAGACCTCTTAAATGAGCTATTTGTAGTACAAGGAGGATCTCCTTTTTGGAAATATTCTCATGGAATTATTCACACATATCATTCAAAGCGTCTTTATGCAAACAACATTGAGCAAAGAGATATTAGCACACCCGAGAGACAAACAGAAAGAAAAAACCAGTAATTTAAGGTGCTTTCCTGACCACCTTAACACTTTTGCAAACTCTCTTACCTCTGCATCATTCATTTGTGTCCATTTGAAATGTCACAACTGATCTTTGCACAAAGTATAGCAGTGGAAGAGGGCTGAACTACTTTGGAACCTTAACTACTGAAGCAGTATCTACTGTTTATCACTGCTGCTTTTAAGATGAAATTATATTTTTCAGAGTAATTCTTATGATCTATGATATAATAAGTTTTATGTTACAGACTCAGATGCTTTTCATACAGGCCCATACCCCTGGTAAATGTGAAACCAGGAAGTTAAGTTTGAGGCTTGATTCTGCTCTTCACTCCTCTTAGATTTAAGAAGTCTGTGTTTTCACATCAAGTAGCATATTAGGATTTCCTTAGCTATAGATTTTGACTCTGGGCCTTATCAGGAATTAGTTGTGTCTCATAGAGTGGGCTTTGGTTCATACTTGTTAAGTAGCTGCACACCCTCTGAGCGAAAATCCTTTCATGCTTGGTAATCTTTATTTCAGGTTTTGGAAACCAATCTCCAAGGAAAGACAGAATATATTTTCATTTCCCATACTGTACATGTGGGTAGGTATATTAAAAGAACTAGACCAACACTGGTCCTCCATGTTAATATCCTTCCTCTGTGCTGGAGGGAAGGATATTAGTTGTCATGGTTTAATGGCCTACTCTAATGTAAAAAAAACAAAACAAAACCAACAAACAGGTATTTTTCACCAGTTTTGTAATTAAGCCTTTTTAGTGCTAGGTTTCCTAGAGGGGCTAATGATAAAAAGTTCCTGCCTCAAAAATCTTACAAATCAACTAAATTACCTAATACTAATGTGAATAACTTTTGAACAAGATAGTCACTGTATTATTCCAGGTAGTCTACATGTCCTCTTAGGGATCAAACATTTATTTCAATCAAATAAATCTCTGTTTTCCCCTACTAAGCAGTGTTATATGTCTGTGCTGAGTTTGAGATTAAAAGATCATGGACTACACAAAACAATTAAAGATTTGTTCTACCTTACTCCTACTTGGAAAAGAAGAGCTTCTCTGTGAAAGAAAAACAACAAATTCATAGTTATTTTTGAGATAGGATGCAGTGATCTGGTACAGATAAGATGCACTCCCTTTGCCCTATTCAAATGTTAAGCTATCTAATGCAAATATTATTTTCCAGTAACTGAAATCATTCATTTACCCACACCTCTAGAAAAACATGAATGCAAATCTCTTTCAGTTACTGAGGTAGCTTTCACTAGCTTATTTTCATGAGACACTAATGGCTTTGTACTGTGACTGTTGTTTTCTCCCTATGATAATGAAATTTTTCAAGGGCTTCATGAAAGCAAATAGTACTTTGCAGTTTATTATTTTTATTTCCTCATATTTTAATATCATATTTATTTTAAACGTTTGTATCATAAATGTTGCTATTGCATTTCTGTTTTCATTTCAATGGAGTTTATATATTTTTTT
>KL290835.1:388-23600 GCA_000699545.1 Podiceps cristatus
ACTGCGGCACAGGAGCAGAGCTCCCAGCTGGCCTGGGCCCCTGGAGCACCAGCCTTTCCCCAGTCCGGGGGCTCCCCCTGCTCCCCTGACCTGGGCACAGGCCACCCCAGGGCGCAGACCCCTGGGAGGGGGAGGGAAGAGGGGACCGAGCTGTCACTGTTCGCGTGCTGACCCCCATCTGCTCCACCCCCGCCCCCTTTTTGTACTAGGCTGCACTTAAAAAAACAGTAATAAAGTTGGAAGTTTATACAATCAGACTAAGTTTTAATGAGCAGTGCCTGGTTGAACATTGAAAGTGAAGGGCCACCTCGAATGCAAGAGCTGTTTATTAATATTTTATTGATGACAAACAGGTTTAAAACAAACTGAGACAAAATCAAAAGAGTTAACACCGTGCTAGCACTGATGTCTGGATTTATAAAACTCAGAGTAACTGCTACAAAGGAAAAAACCAGCACAAAGCAGAGGCAAGCATTCCCGTCCGTGAAATAAAGGGGGCGAGGGGAGCGGAGGGGGTTACGTTACTCGATGGATTGCATTGCACAGAGGGTTACAGCTTAAACCTATCGGAAAAGTCTATGCAACTACGCAGCCTACAGAAGGAAAAAAAATTAAAAAGCCCTTCGGCAATGTTAATAAATAAAACAGTCCATCTCACAAGGAAGGAAGGTGGCCTGTGTCTCCATTCTTTCACATTTTAGAAGTCTAAACTCTGGAGGCTTTTTATGAGAAAAGAATGGGGTTTGTTTCTGGAAAGTTTCTTTTGCAGTTCTCGAACGACGTTCGCTGCAGGACTGAACCAAAATTTTGAACACCTGTTCCATGTTTATGTGCACGCTACTCACGGTTCGTGGGTACGCTACACCAGGTCTGCACTGGGGGAGAGACACTCCTGAAAAACTACGGCAAATACAGGTTATGAAAGCGGGTCAACAATCTACAGAAAGGACAGTAATGAAAGGGTTTTCCCCCCCAGTTACAAAAAGTGGGTTTTTACGTCATTTAAGTACATTCAGTATGAGAGGTATTTTGAGTTCCCCCCCAAAAAAAGACTAGAAACACTTGGAGCCCTTTGAGTATAAAGCTAACTTAATTCAAACTTTAAAAACACCGGGGTAGTGAATCACGCTCTACTGATCTTGGCCAATTGGGAGGTAGAGGTTAGTCAAATTTAGGGATCTGATAAAAATGGGTCTGTAGGAATCTTGAGTTCTCTGCGCTGTTTCTAAAAAGGTTTAGACAGAAATAAAACGCTCCCAGTGTTCCCAGAGGACTTGTTTAAGACATGGGTCCAACTCTGAAATTGGATGGCTTCTCTTATGTGCTGTTTTCAGTTTTGACTTCCAGCTCGTTCTCAAGCCAGCATTGATGGCACAGCCGCCTCCACTACCTGAAAAATGGGCTCCGGGTTTGGTTTTCAACACCTGAATCTCTCAGCTATCCGCGTTCGTCACCGAAGAAGCCACACAAAAGCCTAACCCATTATCTCGAGTTATACCCAGCTAGCAGAGGCCACCTTCCAACAACTGCCTGCTTTGTCCGTCTTTCCAACCTGCTTCGGTAGCATCGTAGAGTCTTTACTTCAAAACCAATATAATCCCCAGTTTCCACTACTTCTTCCCCAGCTCTGAGGGAGCAGTGAAGCAGGCCTGTTAGCATCTTTTCCTCCAGGGCCGAAGGGCACAGGAACCCATCCCCTTTCAAGCGCAAAGTTCATCTTACAGAAAGGCTTGTTTTTCACAGAGTAGAGTCCAGACAGTAGCCAATTAAAGCATACAGAAAACACTTTGAAACCCTCCTCCTGCTCGAGCGCGCAGGCTCCCTTCACTCTAACTGCTATCCAATGTAGGAAGAAGAGGCTGATTGCTGCAACTTTAAATCACACTGAAAGTTCCCAAGGTTGGTGCTCGAATTTAGTTTTAAACTTTTTGTTAAGCTTCTCAGAACAAGGATCTCCCAGGTCCACCACTAAGAATTCAGAGACAAACTTCTAAAAATTCAGTGCTCCTTTGAAAGAATCTCTTTAAAACCACCTTGTCACGAAAGACCCGTTCAGAATGTGGGCGACACGATGACACTAGGATTTCAGAGCCAGTGCTGGACAACAAAACCTGCATCTCAGAGTTGAGCATCAGCTACGTTCCGCTGGGTTTCTGCTTGGCTCGCTGTCACTTAGTCAGGAACTCTCTCTCTCTCTCTCTCCCAGATACTCTGCTTCTAAAATGTAAACAGTTACTGCTAAAATATAGTACCCCTTTAGAACGAGAACAACTCTGAGATGAGGGTTTTCCTCTCCCCGTCTGCTCTGAAAAGTAATGCCCTGCTCGCAAAGAGAAGTATGGAATGAAGTGAAACCTGCTTAAGGCCCTTCTCTCGAGCTTGTTTGACTGGGGGAGCAGGGACTCAGCTGACCACTCCTTTCAGGGTGAGTTGCCTTCCCCGTGAGGCGCCAGCCAGTCCTTCGGTGCTCGCTCTCCTCTCCGGTCAGTCTCCTTGTCTCAGTGAGCTAGCAGTGGGCTCTCTCGCGCGCTCCTTTCTCTCTCTCTCCTCTCCGTTGGTTGGTTTCTTTCTCCTGTTGCTCTCACACAGTGGTGCTTCAGTTTTAGCAGTGGAAAACAGGTATCCATTTTATTTTATTTTTTTTATTACCCAGAATAAAATGCTGATGAACTAAGCTCCACGCAAGCTTAGCTCTTCTTCCTCAACCTGAAAGCAAGAGAGCAAAGCGACAGTTGCATTAGGGACTTCACCCTAAAGAGAAACACCATGTTCAGGAAGGTAAATCGGGGAGTAAGGAGAGGAGGGGACCTCGGGTGCCTTACACTCTAATACTGTGACAGTCCCGTCACTCCGCCATGTTGATATGCACGTTCACCCTGGTAAGTAGAGTCCTGTGACAGCGCCACGTCAATCTGAGATTTAAACTCATCACCAAGGTAACTGTCCTGAAAACGAAAGGGTGCGTTAAGCCTCTGACTCATCACCAAGCTCCCATGCTCCCTTAAAAAGCCGAATGCCCAGCAGCCAAGGTTAACGATGAAGTCCGAGAGGTTTTATTTTGGTGTTTGGTTGTTTTTAATCTACTCTTTTCACTGCAGAATTTCCCAAATAAAGGTGTTTGCAGTAGCTGGCTGTTGAACGGGCAAGCAGTTCAAAGCTAAGGCTCGAGTCGAGTCTGTACGTGCAGCATTTCACTTTCACACCCGAGTGTACTTAGAAAGTCCACCAAGTGGAGGCGCAGGAAATGCTGTGGCTCAGTCATCAGAAATGGTTTTAGTTTCCATCTTCCTCAGTACTAGGAGAGGAGGCTGTGCATGCACACGGATCACCCACATACAACCCGGGAAAGAGCAGACTATACATCAAGTCCTGCTTACCTGGGATAATTCGGGTTGGGAGAGCCCAGGCTGACTCATCTGTGATGGCTGACTCATGGAGATATACCCCTGAGTCAGTGGACCCTGGGAGAAAGGCTGGGACACCACATCTTGGCTCGCTTGACTATTTGGAAGGTTTGACTGACTAGTTCCAGGAATCCCAAAACGATTTTTCTGGCGCCCACCACGACCAGTCTTTCCTTTTGGCGCCCCACGTCCTGGAAAAGCGTTGATCCCAACCAAGAGTGAGAAGTCTTACACATGCAAACACGTGAGAATTAACTGTTTCTATAAAGACTGGGTCACTCGCAAGAGGCAACGCTCTATAGGTACTCAACGTAGCAGGTGCAGAGAAACCAAGAGGCAGAACCACCAGCGCAGACACGGCACAGGGACGCTCACCGGAGGCTGCAGTGCTACGGTGGTCGTACCCCATTAAACTAAGACTTATTACTGAAGCACATCACCACCTACTCACTAGCTCTGCGACTTCGGACCTAAAACGTGGCTTTTGCACCATTTCACCCTTAGCCCCGTACCTGCGGCTGGTCCGTTCGCCTGGCCAAAGTATCCCGGTGGCGGCATCGGTGGCATCACAAGGTTGAAGGGGATAGGAATGTTCATGGCAGTGACGTGGCTGGGGCCGGCACTAATCATCCCGATCTGGTCATGGGTTTGGAAGTACATGTTGGATGGGCGCCCTGGGGAGGAGAAGCCACAGGGATTTCAAGACACACCAACTACTTCAGAAACAATTCACGTTCCTGCTTTTAACAGTAACGGGAGGACTTGCGAGCAGGACAAATCAGAACCAGAAACTGAAAGGACAAGCCTACCACTGCCAAGAACCACCAACAGTTCTAGTTCACCGTTTATTCCACATTTGGAAATTTCAGACTCATCTAACGTTTTCATCCTTACACAGTCACGCTTTTACGGCACCATCTCAGATTCCCAAAAAGCTTCTATATACACACCCCCCCCTTCCCCCTCATTCTTCACTTGCTCTGCAGGCATCAAGTAGGGGCTTCTATATACAGAGAGCAAAATCCAGGCACATCAGGAGCATTTTCCCTTCTTAAATTCTGTATTCTTCCTGCAGCAGCTCTTCAAACATTTAAAATTTTGAAGCCTGTAAGATACCATACCCCAAGGACTGGAGCAGGGGGCAGGAATCTATAAAGGTGTTATTTTAGAGGGCTTCCGTACCTTGACTGCTCCGGTCATAGACAGATCCTGGAATAATAGCCTCACGCGCATCATACATGGCAGTAGTCATGAAACGGGCACCCTGGAAGCATTACAGAAGTTAGACGAAGCCTTTGTACAGAAATCTTTGTACCGCGACTTCAGTGTAAGTTATTTTGGGTAAAAACCCAGCAGATTACGCATACAAGTGCTGAGGAAAACTAGTTTAGTAATACATGGGAAACATCCAACTATCATTTCAACTACTTCATGACAACAAGACAAAAAAAAAAAAAAAAAAGATTCTACAGGCAGCCAATCTCAAACTGTGAAACATTTGATGAATTTTCAGTCTATTTTGAGGCTCTCCCTTGCTCTGTTCCTACCACTGTCCTTCCGTGACAGCTGACAAGCTTCCCCCGCCCTCCCAAACAACTCTCTCTTATGTTACAGGATTAACTATAAAACTTGCAGGTTTAGGATTAAAGTACAACACTATTAAGTACACGTGCCTAATGAGCTTGCTGTTTCTACACAGTTACTTTATGTTTCATTCACCCCAGAAGTTATCCCCTCATAAAACTCTGCAGTAAATAAAGGACCATAAAGGCTTTCCTACAAACACTCAACTTCGAAACAGCTGAAGCAGCAACTTACTTGGTCACACTGCATTAACGAGGCAACAAAAATGGAAAGTTATGGGCGTGTGAGGTTATGTGGGCGACTGTTTATTCCACCCATTTATAATTGATAACCAACCCCCAACTGCTTCGTGCCACAGACACCTGAGAGACAGGAGACATCAACCTACCGGGTTGATGGTGTTGACAAGTTTCCGGGGCTTGCTGAACTGCATAAGGCTTTCCCGGAGGTTATTCAGCGGACCCTCCACCAGAACCTTCTGCTCCTTGTAGTAGTTCAATGTTTAGACAGAGCTTTTGGGTTCCCAACAATAATTACTCCATACCTGTACAACAGCAGATGAACAGAGAAACTAAAATGAACTTTGACTAAAAATAAAGCCATCTGGCATATTAATGTCTGAACGGCCTCAAAGTCAACCTTGCTTGCAGTAAACTGAAGCAGCCAACAAGCCCATGATGGTAGGTGTAGGAGAGCCTGACGCAATTGTTTTATTTACAGCAGGTAATTCCTGTAGCATGACAAAACACTTGAAAGCAGATTGCTGCAGCCAAGCTTCCTTCTGCAGGCTTGCCAAGCACATCAGCGTACGCAACCCACCACACTGTACTGGTTTAAAGCTTGCAGACACCAAGGAAGCCAACCAACATGGTGTTGACACCACGCTACCCTTCTCAGTAATCAAATCCGTTTTAAGAGAAGCAAAATGGTAAAATATGGTTGCTGGAAGGGATAAAGCAGCAGATGAGGGGAAGAACTGTCCTGCAAACAAAGCGGGGGGTGACACAATGGCTTCCACAAACCACTGATGCCAAGTGGTAACACCTATTAGGCTGAGATTGCTCTTGCAAATTGTGGGGCACGTGGAAGTCATTCAAGGCTCCCTTAAACTGGGTGGGGAACGGGCCTGCTACCCACAAGACAGACCTTTTGTTAGTCGGGCAGCATCAGTGCTTTAGCAGACCGAAATATGTCTCTGGAATAGATAAAAACGTGCCCAAATTTACTTCACCTTGCTCTTGTAAGAGCTACATTAAGACGCCTGGGGTCATTCAGAAACCCTATCCCTTGGTGTTCATTGGCTCTCACACAAGAAAGGATAATAAAGTCCTTCTCTCGTCCCTGGAAGGCATCCACACTCGCAATTTCCACTTCCTGAAACAGAGGAAAACATGTAAATCACGGAAGCACAGAGCAAAACAGTTACGCTACCAACAGGCATTACAAAATGCACTGGCTGTGCACCAGCAGTTCCCATCATTTGACAAAAATGATATTTTTGTAATGACGAATGATTTGGTAATTCCACTGGTCACTAAATAGTTTCCCTAAAGAAGAACAGACAGTCTCAGTTTAGGACAAGTTACTTTTATGTTCACTGCTTTATGGCTCTCGTATTTCCGCCAAACTGGCATTTGTACTATGGAAAGCATCCCTTTCCTAGGTAAGTTGCCAAAAAGACTTGTGGCTATTCCAAGACCTCATAGTAAGACAGCTCCAAGTTAGCACTGCTGCTCCCAGCTACCAAGAAACCTGAATCAGAGGAACAGATCATTCCTGGCAGAAGTAAAAGTATTTCCACCAAGTTTTCCTTCAGTGAAAACACTGACCAAGTTCTCAGGATTGCAAAATAGACTACATTAAAATTTGTTGCTACAAACAAGGCGGTTGTATGTTTAGTGTTTGGTAGAGGAGTTCCATGGATGGGAGGACATCTTCCCAAGCAAATAAATAGCATGACCATCAGAATTTATGGAGCTTGGTTTCCTGCACGTCTCTTGGCTTGCTGCTTTTATCTAAGACACAAGCTGACTGAAGCTTTTCCACAGCTGAGGCACCGATGGCCTCTCCTCCTGTGCCTCAATGAATCCTCAGAGGATGGACTCACTGAACCTTCCTTCAGGGACCCGAACAGGGCTCTCTCCTTTATCTGGCCAACTGCTCCCCTGACACTTGCTGGCATTTGATACCTCCTAAACTCTTTTCCCTGGTCTATTTTAACCACAATCAACTAAAAAAACCTGAAAAACTACTAAAGAATAAACACAGACTGATGCCCCAGAAGCCAGACTAAAAACGAAAACATTGTGAATTCCACAATATCTGACTTTTGTAGCTTCTCGGTATCCAAGCGTTCTCGTTTATGCAGTGACCCCATACCTGGTAGAGCTTTGTATGCAAGGAACCGCTGAATTGCATGTACTGCACCAGATAGGATCGTTGACCTTCATAAGGTGTAATAATGCCAATCTGATCCGGTTTGGCACCAGCTTTCAATAGCTTTGTAGTTATCTTCTCCACATTTGCAGCTTCCGTCCTAGAAGGAGAGATTTGTTTATTTAAGTAGCATCAAGGCATTAGGTCTAACTTTTTTCAAATTAACAGCTCTAAAAAACTTGTATACTGTGCTAGTCTTTTGTCAGAAAGGCTACTTCAAAAGAAAGACCCATTTTTACACTGCATTGCTCGAGCACTCCGATTAATTCGGCTCAAGCTTTGCAGGAATGTTCACTACTATCACCTTAAGCCCCACAGAGGTATTCTCAGCCAACATTGCCAAAAAACGGTCTCAACGACACAGAAATTTCTCCTTCAGGTACACCTCCGCATTCTCAGAACTACACGACTACGCTTCCTGGAATAGCAAAATTCATAGTGGCCATCATTCTGAAATGGAACTTCTTAGTAGAGTTAAGTGTACACGTGTACTTTGAATGACATCATTAGAAATGTTCCAGCCTACTGTGCAAACAGATCCTTCAGTTGCTTTATCTTAAAGTTTTAAATATAGCATGTTTTTAATGCCAGTCTCCCTGTCAGCCAACTATTGTGCCATTTGTTTGTGCACAATCTGGCTTGCTGCATTCAGTCTTGCACATGCTGTTCACCAAACAGGCCGAGATTAAAAATATCACAGCAGATATTTTTCATGAGTTGGTCTGGTTTCCCTCCAGGCACATGAACAAATGTATAGGACCAAGAGGAGCAAAATGTTTTAAGCTCACTCTTTGAAAAAGAACTTGGGAGGTGCAGAAAAAGAGGGATAGAAAATTAAATTCCTATCCCCTTTCGCACCCCTGCCAAAATTTAAACCTTTGTTTCAGGAGCTACTGGAATTTTGGCTTCAAAATGGGACTCGATCAGCATTTCCTGCTGCAACTGCAGATAGTGTACTTGCTGGCTCAAATTCACTTCATGTATTAAGCACTTAATTGCCCCATGCTCCTTATACTACCAGTGAAGGAAAACCCGAACCTCCACAGGACTATTCAAACCCACTTAAGATCTGAACTGCTCCCATCAGAGAGACCTTTTTCTCTTTGTTTACTGTAACGGGAGCTTTGGGCAAATGAACTCTGAAAGGTGGCTCAACCTGCACTATCCTTGAGGGCAGCTTTTAATAAAAAAAAAAAAAAAAAAAAAATCACACAGCAATTTCAATCATAGATGTTAACAGGAAATAGTGTTTCATTAATTTAGGAGTGCTGCAGAACATAAGAATCGATAGCACTGAAGGACTGTATCCCAGCACACAGTACATTTGAGGTCTGTGGGTTGGCTCATTTGAAGTACAGATACCACCTTCACGTAATCAGGAAGTACCTCTTCCTCGAAAACACAAGCTTTTATTTAGCTGCTGTGCCATTCACGTAGCAAGGCACACGAGTTATGGTGAATACAGAATACTGCGATTTTGTCGCAGAGACTCTGAAGGATAGAGAAACGCTCAGGTATCTGGTTTGCAGCGAGAACTGTATATTGCGCTTTCCCCTGACTTCATTAATTATGACCGTTGCCAAGGGATGGCACAGGATAATTAACAGATTCATTTACAATCTCCCTTACATTTAGGAATTACATAAATATACTTTGTCCCAGTGTAAGTTTATATCTCAGTGTTGAAATTTCCTTACCTGTTTAAGTAAGAGGTGCCTGAGCTGGCAATTTCTTCCTGTCCTTGTGTCACATAGAAAAACATTGGCTTATCTGGCTGTGGCCACTGGAAATCAAAACCTTTTTTCACACGGTCCGCTGAAGAGCACAAAACCAGTACATAAAAAAAGTTAGCACTGCTTTACTAGCAAGAACACTCGTATCAAAGCACCTTGAAGAGTCAAAAGTAAATGGAGTGACAATTCTCTTTTTAAGTGAACGTACTAAAAACCCCGCTTCATCTAGATTAAAGAATCCTTCCTTTGATCCTTAATGAACGGAAAAGGAAGTCACTTGCAGAAGCACGAGCCTTGCTTACCTGCAGTAACGCCATTCTGGAGTGAGCCCTCGTAGAAGATATTGGATGGAAAAGCACTGAGCGCAGGATGCATGCGATACTGCACTTGCAGGCGAATCGGCCGAATCCCCAGCACCACGAGCCTCTCGAAGAGAGACTGAGACAGGCCAGCCTTGGCAGCTTTTTTACACATCACGACAGGACCGAGCTGGCAGTGGTCACCTACAAGAATAAGCTGTGGAAAAGAAAGTTTGATCTCAGTTGGTATTTTCTGAAACTTGCCCAACAGCTAGAGACGATCCTACTAGAAAATGTATTTGGAACTAATCAGTCTGGTTAGCTTCAGAGCTAGGCCAAGGCTTATAAAGCTTTAGTGTCAGCTAGTTATTCAGCTGATCATTTTCAAATAAAGTCTTATTCAGTCTCCAGATTGCCTTGAACAAGTTGATCCTGTTGGAACAAAGATTATGCCATGGAAACGGAAAACGAACAGGCCTAACACAAACTAAAGTCATTTACATCTATATTATGGAATTGTCTTCCGTGAAAGGAAAGATTTTATATCCCTATGTGCCTACACTGAACGTTACTGCTTGATGTGACTTCCACTATTTATAAACAGAGTTTTCTCTATTGAAATCCAACAGCTCCTACCTGTTTTGCTCCCAGGACGACTGGCACCATGCACTCTGGCTCAGTAGCCTGCGTGCTTTCATCAATCAGAATGGAACGGAACTGCATTTTTGCAAGTCTTGGGTCACCAGCTCCCACGCACGTGCAACAGATCACATCTGCATTCTGAGACAGAAATGCAACCAAAATGATTTAATCAAGTAGGATATCAACAGTCAATATTCATAGAATAGCAGAATCATTAAGGTTGGAAGACCTTTAAGACCATCAAGTCCAACCCTCAACCCAACACCACCACCATGCCTACTAGCCCATGTCCCGAAGTGCCGCGTCTATACGTTTTTGAACACCTCTAGGGCCGGTGACTCCAGGGATGATGAATATTTCCGCAGGGAAGAGTACTCAATAGCATTCCAGGAATCCCTCCCAAAGTTAAATTGCTGATCTCCACCAGCACATTGCAACTACGCCTCACGTGTCAGAAACCAGTTATTTGAGCTGCTGGAACTGATGGAACCTTACCATAAGTAATTCACGTTCTGCTGTTCGTTTCAGTGCACGGTAACGTTTCTCATCAGCAGACGACAGTTCTCCAGTTTCATCTTTAAGCTGCTGCAGTTTCTGAAGCTCAGGCATGCTGCAAAAAAGGGAATTTTGATTTACAGCCCAGTTCACTTGGTAGGATTGCAGCGGAACTCATTTGTACAACTAAGTATGACACATGTATGGAAGAAACAAGTTATCACATCAAGCAAATACACTTAGTCATCATTAGACAGTTAAGTGTTGCGATGGACACAACTGATTGTTTTTTGGTTCCCCTGCCCCCCTCAGCCATTTCTTACCTATCCATGTTTCTGATCTGGTTATGCAATGCCAAGAAGGACACAGGAGAGTCAATTGCCTCGCGACTTTTAGCACACAAACGAACCACTTTCAGTCCAGTTTGATGGATCTTCTCCGTCAACTGATCTACAGCTATATTACTCGGAGCACAGACTAACACAGGCCTTGAAAAAAACATTAAGCAAAAAGTCTCAGTAAGCTGTAAGCTTTTTCTTCCACTACACTTGTAACAAAACCAGAATTGTGTTACTACACATCCCCTGAAAATATGCTGGGGAAGAGTATTGTCTTAAATATTAAATAATATACATAAATAACGTATACGTAAATAATGTACTTCTAGAAAACCTTTTTATTTCAGTGATACAAATTATTTTAATTTTTAAAATCAAATTGATTCTTGATAAAGTAACCTCATACATAAAGATTTTGAGATAACGTTCTTACCCGTTGCCCTGTCTAGCCAGATGATAGACGATTGTGGCTGATGTCACTGTTTTTCCGGTACCAGGAGGACCCTGAATAAGGCTCAGAGGACGCTGCAGGACAGTCTTCACTGCATAAACCTACAAAAAAGGGGTTTATTGCTATTTAGCATTCAGTGTGTAGGAAATTACAAAGTTCAATCTCTATTGATAAATCCTTTATCATATTCTTTGCGTGTAGTAAAAAGGAGATGAGGTTACCTGAGAATGGTTGAGATCAGGAAGTCCTTGTGCTGTAAAGCGCTTTGGCAATTGGCATTTAATAATTACATCTTCTACCTCATGACCTAACAGTTTGTGATAGATGTACCCAGACACTGAAGTCTCATCCACAGCAAATGTTTTTAAAGCACTCTGCATTCTGAAATGAGGGAAGGACAGAAAAAAATCAGTATGACCTCAAATACAACTATCCACAAGTGTCCTACACAAAAGTCAATCAGACATCAGGCACAAATTAAAATATACCTCAGGAAAAGAGAGCAATGAAGAACACTTACTAACAAATTACGAGATAAAAATTAGCATCTCAGAACACACATGTGAATGCTATGAAGTATTACAAACAAAAATCTACAGAAAAATCTGTAGCTAAAAAGAGCCTTTGACAGAATCTGCAATAGTAAATTTAGGCATAAGATTTGAAGAAAATTTGTACTCAGTATACCCCGTTCAAGATAATAAACAAACTCCTATCTCGCAAAAAGCAGCACAGATGCCCGAAGCCTACTGACCCCATAGGTGACTCAAATGCCTTGAAATTTCAGCTAGTTAGAGCTGTTCAACGCTTAGGAAGGCCAACTAAAATCAGAGAGGGCTTCATGACGGAGCAGTGTTCAGGAACCTGAACTCGCTTTTCTTCTTACATTCCAAGTATTACTATATATAATTTCCCTCCTTTGGTTTACACATTACCTTGGGGTATTTTCAAGCAAACCTTAAGTGTGCCTTCAAAATGAGAAAAATCAAGTTTGATGGCGTTCAGATTAACTCCACTTCTAATAAAAGTCAGGCCTGTTGCTCTATGAAGCAGATGTCACATGTTCGACTTAAAACATTTGGCATAAACAGATTCCTGATTGCTAGTGACATTGCAAGGTCTGGGTTGGAAGGGACCTCAAAGGTCATCCAGTTCCAACCCCCCTGCCATGAGCAGGGACACCTTCCACTAGACCAGTTGCTTAAGGTCTCATCCAACCCGGCCTTGAAAAGATGTCATGAAACAGTGTCTCATTCAAGAATTCTCACTGAAGGTAAAGGAAAAAATACACACCAACTGCACCCATTATCGCCCACATTTCGAAGTGCTTTCTCAGTACCTGTCAAATGAAGTAGACTTCCATACAAAATCCACTTGGAAGTTATGAGTAACTTCCACAGGCGCTCCAACGCTGCTCCTCAGCTCAATGGCTATCTCATCACCATAATCTGTAGAACCTCGTTAAGTAGTAATCTATAGCAAAAATTTGAATTTTATTTTTCCCGATTTTTTTTTTTTAGCAGATCCCCATAACAAATTAAAATGATCTCAAAATCACTTTTATACGCATTTATGGATTCCTCAGAGATTTCAGCCTTCAATTAAGCCCTCCTGAAGGCTCACTAAGTAAAGGATACTATCAGGAACTTTGATAACATGACCAATTCCTTTCCATAAAGGGGCCAGGTCTCCTTTATACCTCAAGCAGATCTCATCTCCTTGCATAAGACGCATATCTAGAAAGGAAGGAAGGAAAGGCGCTCAGAATATTCACTCATGAACAACCACCCCCCAACACACACAACTTGCAGTACTGTCCTATATCCCAGGCCAGATGACAGTTCTTTAAAGACTGATGTTATTCACCGGGCATAAAACCCCCCAGACACAACATACAATCAAGCTGTCATTACCTGAATCAGTCTTTGGCAGAGTGAAATAAGCAATTCTTTTCTTGTTCAAGCCCAGATCCCATCTGACTGTGATGTTATCTTGGGTCTAATGGTAAAGAAAAGGCATCTGTTATGTTCTCAAAGAACAGTTTGCCAGCTACCACAGTCCTCACTGTCCTACACCTCAAAATAGTAGAGAAAAGCAAAACCTGCTGTTCCAGTGCCACAGTATAGACAAATATCTATTTATTCTTATGGACTGAGTTCACATCATCTGCGGAAGATAGTTCTGTTCTACAAGAGTTACTTAGTTAATGAGAAAAAGTCCTAATCACCACCGGCATCGTTCTCTCCCCCCACCTTTAAAACATTCGTTAAGTGCTTGTATGACCTCACATAATTCAAGTTTGACTGGAAACTCTGACTAAGGTAACTGCCGGAGAGCAGGACAACATAAAAGACGGTGGCCAAGTTGCAGTTCGATGACAGAAGGTAGTTCTTGGAACAATAAACTTTGAACACAGAAGAGACGGAAGTTCAAGAGTTTCAAGCTTTTTTAAAACCTCTGAGGGGTTTTCTCTCCTCTCTCTGCTATCATACATCACCATTACTACCGCAATTACCGTGATTAATAGCACTGTAATAAAGACATTTCTTTCGCTTGAGCCTTCTATGTTGTTAACAGTCACCATGCGTTTGATACCAGAGAACTGGTCAGAAGGCCCCTCAAACAGGCATATTTCAAGCGTATTACCTGAGACTCCTTGAGTTTCTTGTCATAGTCTGCCTCAAGCTTGACTAGAGGACCAAATATATTTTGGTATTGATAGGCATCTTCATATCTAAGCAGGACATGCTGTGGTTCTTCATCAACACCAGGCTTTTCTAAGTCCTCAAGGGTTGCAGATGGATTTTCCTAGAATTTAAAGCACAAACATTTTGTTTCAAAGTTTTAAGCACAAACAAGTGACAATCTCATGTGCAACAGGACTGGTAAGATTGCATTTTACTACTACGAAAAGTTGTATCAAGGTATAACAACCTGTTAAAACTACACCAAGACATTATGCCACGCTCACTCACGCCCAGTCAGGTTTGTTAGGCTTTAAAGGATGTACAGAAAAACCCCTCAAAGAGCAGTATTTGAATACCAAGAGCGGACTAACAGTTCCCTACTCAGCTAGTCATCACGTAAAGCAGAAATGGAGAAGGTGGGTTTTGGGTTTGTTTTTTTTTTTTGGTTTTTTTTTTTTTTTGTTTGTTTGTTTGTTTTTTGTTTCCAGATTACCTGACAGTGCAACTTCAACAAAGCTGAAGAATCTAAGGGTGAAACTTTCCTACTTTGATAAACAATTTGCCGAATCCTTTGATCAATTCCCAGTTGCACTGCTTATCAAATCTGCAGGCTTGAAGCCTCATGTGATTTAAGTATGTTCCCTGCCGTATACAGCTGCCGAAGCTTGTCCGTCCCTCACAAAACCACACAACTAGCACTTGCTAAAATGTAACCGGAATTTGAAAAGCAGCACATACCTTCCAAAGTTCCTCCAGTTTGTTAATCTGTTGAGCTGTAATCTGACGTGCTCTCAACTGTTCCTGTTCTGATGGAATCTTTACCAGCCATGAAAGGAAACAGCGATCTTGGATAAGAGGCTGCCACTGCGAACTGTCCCAGTTAATATCCTTTAAACTGCTCTGGCTGGCACATGGCTGCCTGCACAACCAAAATATTGAAAAAACGTATTAAATTAGACAAGTGTAAGAAAAAGTCTATCGTGTGAAGCTCAAAAATAGGTTTATCATGCTCTTAAAACAACTCAAGTATCTCAGTTAAAAGGGAAAAAACAAAGCTACCCTAGCCTGCTGGGTCAATTAATTTTTCAGTTCCTGTATTTGCTATTTCACACTGGGAAGGCTCAGTATCATACGCAGTATTTCTTGGGTGCCTCTAGAACTTAAAACTTCAGCATCTAAAATATTACACGACACTCACCTTTGAAAGTGGTTACAGTCCATTAAGATTATGCACACATATATCAGAAAACACTCAGGATTACTTCCCATCTGTTCTTTAGAGAAACAGAACTCATTCCGTAGAGACACACCTTCTTCTGTCAAACACACGGTAAGTGACAGCATTTAATTAAAACACAATTACAAAATCATGAGAACCTGTCAGAGAACAAGTTCCGATTTACTGCTGCCTTCAAAGGATTCTACGAGCTGACAGAAAAAGATACTGTGTAGTAGTCACTACTCCCGTAGGGCTCCAGAGTAATTTCCTGGACTGTTCTGTTCCTCTTCCAGATCTGAAAGTCACAGTTTAAAGAGGGGGAAAAAGACCTTTCTTCCCTTAAGGACTGCTTTATTCAGGAGAAATACTTTCCTATAGAACCGCAGCATTTGCCCAGCGTAACAGAATGTTCCTTTATTGCATTATCTACTTGTACACAATTCATGAAGTCTATACTATCACCTAAAGGAAAAATGGTGGCAAATCAGATATAAAAATCTATTTTGGTACAAAACGAAAGCAAGTGATGCCCTTTAGAAATGAGGTTATGCAATAGAGTTGACACAAACATGCCATCAGAGGCATTCTCTCACCTGCACAGCAAAACCACCACAGAGTCTGCCTTAGCTGGAATAAAGCCAAGGAGAAACACATTACGACATCCACAGTTATAACATTCCAAGACGGTCTCTCCTAGAGGTCCATCTTTATGGAGAGTCACCTCTTTGCACTTCGCTCTCACAAGATGATTAACAATGTGGCTGAAACCAGAGAGGACATAAATTTGTATCAAGTGAATAGGAAAATCAGATTTAGTCCTAACTTAATATATTCAGCTCAGTTATTAAAAGATACAAACAAAATCTATTTACACTGTGGCAGACATTGCTAAGATCTCGCTCTTTTCATCCAAGCAAACATACTGCTAACAGTTTCAGTAGTTTCTCAGTGTATGAATTCTTTAAGGTAAATGAGCATGAAAGAATAGGAAACGTGTAAAAAAGTCTTTGTGTTACTGATAATTGAAAGAAGCCTCCTGAAGCGCCACAGGTCAAGAGCATCAGCTCTACTGTGTTTTGCAGGAAGACGCAATGGGCAGAAGCAGCAGGCTCACTTCACAAAGTGATTCAAGTTTTGCTGAGACCGAGGTCTAAGTTGGTAACAGCGGAAGAGCTAAAGGGAAGGCTGGAGGTTCATATTTAAGTCACTACACTTTGATTATCACTAAGTCACAGCCATTGTACCACTTCAAAACAAGCATGCTCTAAACCAAGATTGTCATTGGTATTTCCATCATTTGACCGTTTACCTGCCAGATGTATTTCCACGCCCGTTACAGAACCACTTTTTGCTGGTGTTACAGTAAACCACACAAGCAGGGTCATGGATACCACAGTAACTGGAATTAAAAATGAAAAAAAACCAGGAAGTGATTTGGTACCAGCTTATAGAAAAACTCAAATACAAGACTGAAACTACCTAGTAGTGTACAAAAGCAAGGGGAAGTGAAAATTAGGGAACACGAGGGTTGGTGAAAGCATCAAACCCGAGCTAAGCTTCTGTTCTGAGTCACAAGCATTTTAACGCGTCCCACCACCACCATCGCTCGGCTAAGCATACACAAAGCTCACCAGAGGGCACCATTTTCCTACCAGTAGGTTGCTGTCTCCAAGGAAGTTGCTCTCGAGTTCCAAAAATCCTCTAACCATACACCTTTCACTCAAAGAGCTGGAAATAACCCCGTGGCAAAGAGTAGGTCTTACCTGCAGGCATGCACGGGAAGATCCTTTGTGTAATAGGTATCTTCTTCATCTTCCTCAAAATTCAGTTCTGCCAGAAGCTGGCTGGTTTTAGCCACGCTATCATCCACAGCTCCATTCTGCAGAATGCCATCAGGTCCATTAACCTGAAATACAAGCTCAGTGCTTAAGTTATTCAACTAAAAGAGACTCCAAAACGCAAAGCCAAGGACAGTAATCCCTACTCCTCAAAGCAAAAACTTATGTTCAATTTAGAAAACCTCAAAAGGAAAGAAAAATGCTGGTAAGAGCCAAAACAGATACCAGTTCTATAATCAGTACTTGGTTTATTAGCTCCTATTTTACAGGATTAAACTCCAAGCGATGAGTAGAAAAAAGTTAAGGAGATTGCTTTTCTGCAATTACATTTTCCCCATACAGCTTTACGCAATATACAAAGTTCCATTTAAACAATTCTAGCAGTGTCAAACATTGGTTTTGCATCCCTCATTTTACTCTAGGAATCTACCTGAAAACAGGATCTGTGTCGTATAGGACTATCTCTACCTACTTCTGCCGTTCTCTATCCACCAAATCAATGTTTGCCCCTTCAAGATACCAGAAACACGACTTCACAACACTCAGACAATAGTAAGCAGGTAATCAAGAAACCTGTTCTCATATAAGCCTCATTTAAAAAAAATCCCTGAAATAGCGCAGGAAGTAAGAGAAACTGGTTTTCAGCAGCGTGGCTAACTCTCCAGACAGGACCACCTGCTCAGGACGTATTTTGCAAGTATGTTTGTTTGGTTCAGTACGTAGTATGGTTAGTACATCAGCTATGACAAGTCACTACTGTGTTACTTGAAATTTGTTTTAGCTACAACATGATTTTGCTTAAAAAAACCCTTAAGTTATCCAAGAAAACCACAAAAGTCCATCAAAACTAGTATTGCAGCTCCAGTTTTCAGAGATCCAGCATGCCAACGCAGCACAAACAGGTGTGCTCTACTCTCACCAACAACACACTAACTGCCAGAGCCACGAGCTTCTGCGACATTTGGTGCTGTGTCAGCAGCTCGTACCCACCAAGCCTTCCTGACGTTAAAAATAACTCCTTTTTGGGAATACTGAGTACAGCACGTTGACCAGCAGGAAGGAGCATCAGGAAGCACGAGTGTTGCAGATCGGATTTTGGCCCGGCTAGCCCAGCCGCTGTGCCGTGGGGCGCAGAGGGGTGCCGGTTTGATTCCACCGCTGCAGCTCTGCAGACTAACTGCCTCAGGGAGCCTCAGCGCCTTAACTCGATGCTGTCAGGAACCCCCAGGACAGCTAGACACCCCCGCTTTGTTCATTCAATCACTTGATTCTTTGGCTTGTTCTGTGAGTAAAATCTGAGAGGAGATAAGCACACCGCTGTCCATGCTACCTTGGAATGGGAAAAGGACCACCACAGCAACTGCAATAACGAGCACAATATTAACAAAATATTTGGGATGAGTGCTGTGAGGTAGAGTTTCCCTATCAGAGCAAAATCATCAGATGTATTAAAACCCCCAACTGTTTCTAAAGGTATTGGGTCAGACAAGATGAGATACAATATTTATTTCTGAAAGTTTTAACTACTTAATAAATGGAAGCATAAGAATTACTCAAGGCCTTTGTCTACCAACACCATATTTTAATAACTCTTGCACTTAGACATTTAATACAATCTGGTATCTGTAACAATTCTCTTAATTTCTCTGACAAGAGAGGAGAAAGTATTTTAAAACTAACTCATGAGCAAATCAAAACAAGCTTACTTCTCTGAAAGTCTCATTTAGATTCCACACAAGCTAGTTTCAGTAATGCACATTAAAATTTAACAGCCCGTTGCAAGAGTTAAACTTAAAAGTAAGTGTAAGGCACTTCACACTTGCCCTCAGCAGCACGGAACTGGACTCAATGACACAAACTTTGTTTCATTATCTCTAAATGAAATGTGGTGCATTTGCAAAACGCATTCTAAATGGGATGACTTTATTGACGTTACCTCCAAGTACTGGTTTTTAATAGAAAGAATCAGCCAAGAGGAACCGTCAGCACAGAATGTGCAAAACACGCAGAGGGGAAAAGGAAAAAAAACCCTAAAGAAACTGCAGCACCATGCAACAAGCCATTAGTATGATGAACCCAAATCTCATCAGCTCACTGTGAAACAGCATCTCCACAGACGTTTGAAGATAAATATCCAATTTAAATAGTGCCGTTTTACAAACTACGAAGGAAACTTATCAACTGATCATGGAACAGGTGGCATTCCAAAGTCTTAAATTAATCTGCATTTTAGAAGCACCAATACTGGGCATTCAGAGGTGCATTTCTATCAGTCTATTCCAAAGAACCATAATACATAATTATACGTATCAGCTGACAAGTTTGGTTTTTTTTTTTTAGGGTGCTCATAAAAAAATGTGTCACTGAACAGCAATAAAAATGTAAAGCCTTTTTTTTAAGACAGAAAACAAAGAAACTACAACAACTGGAAGCTCTTTGAAGGTCTGCACCAGGTGACTTGTTACAGCCCAGGGAGCTCCTGCCCTTTCAGAATTAGGGAGGAGTGATGTCACCTGTTACTATGAGAATCCGGCAGCGAGTACTAGGCCTTGGCAGGCACACAACGAGGAAGTGACTCAACCATTGTTCTAAAACCTCCTGTGATGTTAGCCTATGCGCATATTATTAAAAACCTGGCACCGTCAACTGTTGTATAAGGGAGGGGGGGGGCCTCCTCTATTTTAAAAGTGTTGACTGAAACTTCTGGCACAGCAAGTTTAACAGCTACAGCGATCTGAACGCTTAGGTGCTCTGAAACTAGCACCAAGGTACCGGTCCCTCCCTCGCTCCTTTTTTTGGCCTCTAAAATACTGGTGGAGAGACAACAGCAAGGGTCCAGGGAACTGAGCTACAGAATAGTAAATCAGACGATGTCATTTACGTAGTGGCTTCTACTGACCACACAAGTCCCCAAACCAGTGGTAACAGAATATTACCACCTCCATTTCTCAGCGTGCTCCCAGCTAACATACCCCACCCACATCAGTCACCGATCCACAGGTGAGCGCAGCTGTATCCACTTAACATAGTTCTACTTTAAAGTGGGACATTTCAAGCTGCAACAAGAAAAATAATTGCAGTTAAGTAGGTATTTTGCTAGAAGAGTACTGGTTACAAGACCGCAGTCCAATCAATCGTGGCAGCGCACTTCAACACTGCACAGCAGCCGCAGGACAGCCCGGTACACTGTCCCGATTCAGGTAATTTTCTCTCACGCTTTAGAAAAAAATACAAACTTTTGGACTTGGATAGATAACCCAACTATTTATTTGTACATTCTTTAAAGTATTCACTGTACCTTACTATAATCTCTTATTTGCTTTCCCTTTCAAAACAAGGAAGGAGATATTACTGCGAACATTCACCCCCGCAACACCTCCAAGCAGCGCGGAGTAAGCTGTATTTCCAGACGGGACCTGAGCAACAAGGAGTGAGCCATTTTGCTAAGAGGAAAAGTCTTTGGTAGAACTGTAAATTAAATCCAGACCAAAAAAACACCCCTAATAACTGACCCAGCCTCCTTCAACCACTCACTCCAACAGCTTAGCTAACACATTAACAGCATGCGCCTTGTCCATCACAGACTGGTTGAGCACGTGACCGTTTCCTAGCATCATAACCAAGTCCTTGCCTGGAAGAATGAAGAAAATAAGGCAGAAATCAGACTTTACCTTAAAATATTTAGAAAAGCCTACCCATACGTTTGATTTTAACTAGATGTAAACAATGGAAACATAGTTTTCTGAAGAGAAAACAGTAAACATTGCTTCTCCACTACTAACCTCTCGCTATCTTTTCTCAACTGGACACTAATCAATCGTAACAACATCCACTTAAACCATTAGTTAAATATATGTTCGGAAAGGAAGCTCTCACGGACTGGCTGAATCAATCACATTTTCTTGATTTAGGAATTGGGTGCTCTGTATTGCTCAACTAATCTTTTATAACACTAGGACACCAAAAATATCAAAATATGAAACAGCAAAGTATGTACCTCCGGTTTACCAGCTCCAAATAAAACCCATTGACTCAAGTAGCTTTAACGATGATCACAGTGACAACAGTTAAGCAAGCAAAACGTATGTGATCAATTTTGGAGCCTTAGAAGTTTAGTATGTCCCCTGCCAAAAAAATGTTAAGCTTCCATTATTTGTTGAAGGCAGCAAAATTTTCCCTAGAATCTTTAAAAAACACATAATTTCCAATCTTATCACTGATGAGACCATTGAAACATACAAGTCTAAACAGATCCCGGGATCTGGGCTTTGCTGTACTTCGGCTCGGGACACTACACTAATGACACTTCTGAGAGTTCTTGTTGCAATAGATCCATTCCTTCTCCCCACCCTCACCAAAACTTACATTTCTAGAGTCAAAATGAGGATCACAATGACTGCAAGTCTGCAGAAATATCATAAACCCACTTGATAAGAAAAAAAAAAAATAAAATCCCTTCCTTCTTGCCAGGACAGATGGCGATAGACATACTGGTACCTGAACATGCTCTCCAGATTTTTTTTTTCCCCCCTCTCTTTTTACTTCAAAGGCTTTTCAAACATGTTTAGACAAAAAAAGACAAATTAATCCTCTCGTCTGGTCTTTTAGCTTATGAGGCTTCTTTTGGGGTGGTTTTTCTTCTTCTGGCCATATTCTCTACTGTGAGTTCTGGAATGATCACAACCCCTGAAAGCTTTAAAAACTAAGTTTTTATTAGAAGTATCTTTTTAATCAATTAATGTACAGTCTGACTATACACAGACACGATTTTACAACTAAATAATTCTGGTATCTCAACGTTCTAACTAGAAAAAAGTCTGCCAAACCCAAATTCAAAAGCAGTAAGCAAACAGCAAATGAACAAACAGCCCAGGGGGTCATGGCTCTAGTCCCGTCTTCCGAACACACTAACCTGGAGCAAGGCCCCGCCGAGCAGCTACGCCCCGGCTGCACGCCGAGAACTTTCAAGCCCAAGAACGTCATTCGATTCGTCCTGGGCTAAACCCGACACGGCTAGGACGGGATAATACCACCTTGCATCGTGCAGTGCACACCTGTAGATTCTCAGTGCCGGGACATGCTGGCCTGTTTTCAGTTTGCTCGCTTCTCTTTCCACAGCTCTATCACTTACAGACCCCGACACTTCAGTTTTGCAAGTAAAAGGAAAAATCAAGCCCACTCAAACTATCTTAAGTTCAAGATTAAAAACCTACCTAAAGCATTTCAACTCACCCTTTGAAACACGAATAACGTACAAACATTTAATTGTTAATAACACGACTACATGAGTATTTAACTACCTGTAATGAAACTAAACAGAATATTCCATGATCTTTAAATGGAGAAAAGTTTGACTTTTTAAAACACATGGAAGAGTTCTTCAGGTTGGTGGTTTATTTATTGATTTTTAAACTTCAGACACAGTCAGGATGTGACACTGTGACAGGTAGTATTTTAATTTGCAACAGTTCTTCACTTGTGAGCACATAACCCTAGATCCTTCTTTTCTTTCACTTTTGTGAATTGTTAAATAAATACAATCTCATTGTCATATATGTACCAAGCATCAGCAGGCTATAGATATAGGGGGGGAAATAAAAAAATCACCTGTTTTTTAAGCTCTGAGGCTCCAGCCCTCTGAACTTAAAATCTCAGGCCGTATCAACTGTCACTCCCATACAAACCCCAAACAAACCAGCCTAGCAACCGTGCAGCAGGAAAGGTGGGAAAAACCCCCAAAACAAACACCCCCAAAAAAACCCAACCAAAAAACACCCCAAAACCCCGAACATCGATGCTTTTAGTTCTAGAAAGAAAGAAGTTAAAGGAAGGAATGTTAAATTTCCACAGTACTCAGCTTTTGATAACCTAGTAATACCTGTAGTCACATTTGCTTTAAAGGGGAAAGGAACCTGACAAGACATCCAGAAGCACTTCTCACTTCAATATCGCACGAAAAAGAGACACGACTGTCACGATACAACCACCGCGGAGTCCGCCGGCTTTACCAGCGGACAACCGGCTGCAAGTTTCAGGCTGGGCGCGCTCTCCCCGTGTCCGGGGCAGACGCAAAGCGCCCGGCTGCC
>KL290837.1:319-40192 GCA_000699545.1 Podiceps cristatus
TGGGTAAAATAACGGTACTTATTTGCTACACTTGCACAAACATCTAGCTATTCTTACTTAGCATACTGTAAAGCATTCGTATCATCATTTTCTTACCCTCTAACTAACTTTCACTGTATCAAAACCAAGTATGCAGCTTAGTTCTGGAACGAGAACGTTTTTGCAGGTCATGGTGAAAGTACTTCTGAACATGAAACAAAAAATTTCCGTGGATTATGCTGTAATAACCACCATTTATTGCCTGCAAATCTGTCCATTGCAATGACTGTGAAAAAGAAAACTGAGAGGACTGTACAGTATTAAAGGTAATTATTTTTTAAAATATGATAGGTTTTAGGAGGTTTAAGGGTGTTTTGTAATGTTGGCTCAAATGTAACAATGGGAATAAACAGACCACAGTTTCTGCTTGCATATTTTTGTGTTAGGAGTCTGTTTTTTTAGCAGAAAACAAATATTCTCCATCAACTCCACTGGCAGCTTTATCTCTCTGTAATACACGAAGGCAAGACATACTACAAAGAAACAGCATCCAAAGGCCAACGCAAGGACAACACACACGACAACTGCTCAGTTTTAGGGTTTATTTCATCTGCTAACATTCATTCTTGATCTAGACAAAAACAATTAGATGATTATTTTTTTAATCCAATTTTTCTTGTGGAAGAAAAGAAAAAACCTTTTAACACTTCTTGTAAGATGCTATAAATAAATATGTAAAGCTTTAAGTGTTACTTGGCTCAAGTTAAACAGTTGTCTTTTATTTTTTGATGTTTTTAAGTTCCTGAAGTGGGAAAAAAAGTGCAAACCATACACATTCAGCCCAATGGAATGACTCCAGCCACAATCACTTTCAGAGAAGCTGAATCTGTTTGATCTACAGTATGAAGGATGGAAGGCGGGTGGGGGGACAGTTCTATTTTTTTACCCTCAGTCACACAACTCCTAGAAGATAAGAACTGAGTTCCTTGGTAGGTAAAGCACACAAGAAAGGGGGAAGGAAGAAAAAGGAAGTCCTGCCTGCACTGCCCTTTCCCTTCCCTGTACAGATTGTGCAGCCGAGAGGGAAAAAGAGACAATATAAGCAAAGCCTCAGACAAAACCAAATGGCAATGAAGAATAAAATCAAATACCAGTAGGGATGGTGAGAAATCCTGTGGCTGTTGTGTGTTTGCCTGGCAGACTACACACAAACACAGAGGAGCTTCATATTGAGAGAGGGTGGGGATTTTTGTCTTCTCCTTAAGAAAAAAAAAAGATGAAAAGGGGCAATAAAAATAAGTTAAATCATATTCCAATATGTACAAAACAAATCATGCTCAGTAAACCACTTGAATATAAAATTATTCGTTATAGTACAACTCTCTCAATCCAGTCTGCAGAATTGATACCTGGGGAAAAGCAGGGAGGGGGAACTGTGGGGCTTTGAGGGATGAGATAGACTCATTTGCAAATCTTGGGATTTTTTCAGCTTGCATGGCTAAAAATCACAGAGAAAACCACCTGCAGCTGGAACAATACAGGCTTCAATACCTGCGTGCTTATCAGGACTGCATTCACCTCGGCAGAACTCCTGCAGATGGGGCAAAACAAACAGCCACGGATAGCTCTGATCGTGTGCGCAGACACCAGCTCCGCTGCTCGCAGGTTTACCTGAACTGCTGCTAAGTGACCTGTGCTTTAAAGGCTCGGCTCTACTGCTGCACAGGCAGCGAATCCTGCGTGCGCTTCTGCCACGGGAACATGATCTGCTCGTAGTACTGAAAAGAAGAAAAGGCTAATGCAGCTGGCCCTGTGACTTGAATCCAGCACACAGAGTAAGTTGCATTCCAAGATACAGCCCTGGAAATACAACGTTTAGCATAGTCTGTGTTGTAAATTCCTATAGTGTTACCCATTTTTGTGACATCCGGAAAATCTTATGGGATAGGAGAGGGTCCAAATAACTCTAAACGTCAGTCAAAAGCCAGAGGATTTTAACCCCGGGATATAAATCCCGGTCAGGCCCTGTTCTGTAATGTTGGCCATTACCTTCTGTAGCTGTTCAGTGGCCTCTGTGAAGTGATTTGAGGGGCTCAGAGTAGAAACTTCCTGACTGACATCTGTCCATACTGCCACTGGGGTGGTCCTTCTGCCTTGCTCGTAACTTCAGCAACTGCACTGCCCTTTCTGCTCCTACAGGACAGCCCTGGGAGAGAGGATTTGAAAGCTTGTTGGGATCCTCTTCATGCCGCTTCCACTGCCAACCCAGTTTTGTAAGCACGTAAGGGACTATGGCGTGGAAACCCCAACAACCTGAAGTGCTCCCCATTTATTCCAGAATGCCTGGGTCTGCAGCCTTACCAGGCAGTCCTGCATTTTGTGACCTGGGAAGGGTACAAGGTGGCATCTGACTGACTGGGAAACTTTGGAGTAGGAGGCAAACGGCTTCGACAGAGCTGGCTGGGATGAGACAAATGAGCAATAAAATGCTTTCTTCAGCAACATCCCCTACCAAGCAGTGAAGGTAACACTGTTCAGGTGACTAAAAGCAAAACAGACCTCCTCCTTGCCAGCACTGCAGCCTGTCTTGGCAAACGCCACCTTCCCAACGCAGGAGTGGAGTCTGCTGGGAAATGCCCACTCAGAGCAGCACCTGTTTGCAGATGTGCAAGGGTCAGCACAGTGTAAGACGGCAGAGGCTGAGAGCCATCGTCTTTGCCTGGTACCACGTAACTGCCTGTCCAAAATGCTCACTCATGCTAATACTGCTGACTATATAAACCCTTAGAAATACCTTACACAGCCCCAGCTTTTGTAAGGCTTTTCACAGGGTGTCCCTGGAACCATGGCAGAAACGCTGTGGGATGGACAAGCATCCCAGTGTCAGCAGACCAGGTAAAATCTGAATTCAAGAGGAACTGCCTCACCAAGTCCAGTGAGAGGCAGGTCACAATCCTGTACCTGGCCTCACTGTTCCCAGCACTCACTTATCCTGACCTGTATCCTGATGCATTGATGGGCCCCATGAAGAAACACTTCATGTGGTGAAGGAGGTCTCAGTGTGTCTGGAAGTCACAGGAAAAACATTTTGGAAGAAAGGGGCACATACTGAACAAGAATATACTATCTGGCTGGAGTGCCTTAAAGCTGTTGTTCTCCATTCTTTTTAAAACTACATGTACATTTTTCATGTTATTGTTGCATCAAATAATCAGTCCTAAAAATAAAAGAAATTGTACCACTTCAAACTGTAGTACATATAAATCACAAAAAACTACATTCACATTATGTTAAAAAAGTTCCCTTAAACCCACTAAAGGAAGAAAATAGTGCCAGGTATGCCTGCAACCCATGCTCTGGCACACAGCACTTACAATAATTTAAAGCGTGGCCTACAGCTGTACACAGACCAGCACAGCAGCCAGGGTAAGCAATGGCTTTTGGGTCATTCTCTTAATTTCCTATATTTAGACTCTATTTCAAAGTGCCCTGTACTCATGCCTTGGAGTACCTCTTTACAGTCCATAAATCTGTTACTCGCAATGTACAGGTGGAGAAACTGAGGCATTTGCCAGGCACAGAATTTGAATCTAGAATTTTCTGCCTCAGTGTTAAGCTGAGGTCAGCCCTCCTTTTGTGGGTTGAGGTGAAACTGTTAAGAAGACAGTTTTCAAGACAGATTCATTTCTTTTGCTTGTTACTGTAGTATATTACAATGAAAATGTTGGGACAAGGTCTTCTACTGATGTGCTTCTAGGGTCAGCGGCTGCCTCTGATTTAGAGAACCTGCAGATAGATCCATTAAAATCCATCTGGTTACTCAGAGCCCATAACACAGAAACAACTCAGGCAAACCAGGCCAAATTATGCCGGTCCTAATCATACACAATTCTGTTTACTCTTACCCTTTGGTAGATGAGAGCAGAATTTGGCTTTCGGTACAGCATGGCTCTCAGAAGTCAGTGCCGGCATACACAGACCTGCCCGGGCATTCACCGCACGGTGCCGATGTGCACCTCAAATACGGATTAGCTGCAGTAACCATTTGTGCATTATGGATCCATAACGCAGGATGCACAGTGAAAAGCCTTTGGGGAAGGCTGGAAACTGTGCATATAAAAGAGTTGCTCTTTATATCTTGTGTATTGTTTTTTGTGGGTAAAAAGCCTGTGAAATTGCGTTTTTTAAATATAAATGTTTTCTTTAGTTACAGCCACACATAAAAGTGCTGGGAGCTAACAGACATAGCTCCTCCCAGTCTTGGAATTCAGAGATGAGCAAATGGATTTGTAATACCTTCTGCCCCCAAGCCAACAACTGAAAATTGCTTCATTTTGCTTCCCACTTTTCAGCTAGGAGGAAATGCTTATGGCCAAACTACACGTATCTGGGAACAGGGGCCATTTTCTGGCAGAACCTTAAAGACATTGACACCACTAGCAAATACTGGTACCAGCCAAATGCATGGGTAACAACATCCCACTGTGCTTGTAGATGGACGAGTGTGTGCTTGGGCACTTTGCGGCACCAGGATGCAGACCTGATCAAAATTAATCTGAAATCAAGCGGAAAAACATCCTTCGACTTCGGTGGTCTTTGCATCGGGGCTGTAACAGGGTTGTATTTGAACCCAAAGTGCTGTTTGGATTTTCTGTTCTTTTCAGTCATCTTCACTCTTCTGGAGAAGAACATCTCCAAAAGCAAGGTGTATCCCCCAGGGTGTACACAGAAGAAACAAGAGCTCCTCTGCTTAAGGCAGCCACCTCCTTTGCAAAACTCGGTCTGAATTTGAAACCGTTGGAAACTCTGTACAGAGGCAGAGAGAGTGAATTAAAATACAAAACAAGCAGCACTTCAGTGGATTCATGTGATGGGAAAGGGACACTGTAAAAATGACACGCTAAAGCTGAATGCATCAGTTCTCTGCCTCTCCTTCGGCGATTTCAATGCCATATTTGATCTGCAGTTAACGCGGTCTTTGAAAATCAAATCATATTCCATTTGGTGCATAGTTTACCCTAAACAATAGCTGGTTCAGGTCTTGCAAGCTGAGTAATAACGGTGTGAGACATGAAACAGGCAAAAAAACTGCTTCATTTTCATGCTTTCAGCCAAACAAAGAAGTGCTTGCAACAGCAAGAAAATAAGCCATACTTTAATTTGGTGAGTGGGAAGAGGAATTAGAGAAGTCATTGTTGTTCTATGACTCAAAAGTCAGTAAGCAGAACCTGGTTAGACTGTCACCATACTGAAGGATTAAACTTACATGAGTCCCTAAAAAACAGCATTGAAAGAGTTCTGCTTTGAAAGTTGCCTGAGACTAAAAAAACATTATCCATGATTCCCCTTTCCAGTTTTATGAACACAGCTTGTTCATTTAAAGTAAGAGCCGCAGAACAGGCACTCTGCCAAAAGACAATGTGCACTGTCTCATAATTAATTCAGACCCATAGTCAGAAATTTTCACAGCTCTGGAAGAGAGCCCCATCCTGTTCCCACTTAAAACAGATCTAGTGACTTCACTGGAAGCAGGCTGATGCCCATTATCTCTTGATAAAAGCAAGTAAAAATAACCGAAAAAATACAGATATGGGTACAGCTATATTCTTGTTCTAGTTCAGTATTTCACATAGTAACAAACAAAACAAAATCACCCCCTCATCATGTTGCCATTAATGCCTGATTATTTGCAGGGTCTTCCTGAAACTTGTCATGCAGATTTATGAGGGAGCATTGCTATTTAACTGCTTCTTCCTTTTTTTTTGGTACGTAGGATAGGGTTTTCATGTACTGATAACATACAATACTGTTGAAGGCATGAGCAGCAGTTGTGTAGGGTGACAGGATGGCATGAGAGTGCACATTTGAGCCTATGTGGAATTTGGTCAGGTTTTAACAAATCTGGGAGCTCTGTGCATGAATTCCCTACTAATTTTGTGATGAAGTTGCGAATGTATGTGTGATACCAGTGCAATGTATCAAAACCACTGTGCTAAGTATATATCCTAGGTCATAGTCAATTTGCTTTAATGTTTCTCATCCTCTTGATGTTTTTCTCCTTTTATTGTATGGTGCTCTACTTTCTGGCAGTGGCTGCCAGCTGAAACGAAGTGACCACCCTTGCATTCAGATCACAGCCTGACAGGATAGCACAGCCTCAACTTAGTCACCATTATCATTTACTTACAAGCAATGCAATTCCCTTCCCACCTCCAAAAACACCCACAAAAGAAAACCTCATTTCCTTGGTTTTTTTTTTTTTAATTATGTATCTTTATATCATGATGTTCAGGGGATAAACAGATTTTAAAAATCCTACTTCTGCCATTAGTGTTTGAATTGTGAGGATAAGAAACATTGTTTTGTATTTGGCCTTAAGAGTGGGTAACTGCATTTGTGCATTTTTTTACCTCTGCGTTATAATGTTGACCCTTTTATATTTTTATGTATTTATTTTTTTTTTTTTTAAGAATCTCATCGGTCTTGTAAGAAACAGTAAAAAGACCCTATGATTAAGGAAGCAATCTATCTTCTGTTTTACAGACTTGCTTTTAAATAAAATATTTTTTGTTGTTTTTTGTAATTTTACTTCCATGATCTTTTATATGGAAACCCTAGAATATCATTAATATAAAAGTCTGCCTAGGCTACCACTTCTCTATAATATGGCTCATGTAGTCCTCAGTGGGCAAGCGTCCTTGCTCTTCGGTCTCTTCCTTGGGAAGTGCTTCATTGGACCGGTGAAGAAGCCTCTCTTCCCGATTCTTTATCCTCTGCTCCATCCTCTCTAGCTGCCGTTTGTACTGGTAGCGCTGTTGGAAGAGGTCCTTTGCATAGTCATAGAGCTGCATGTCCAAGTCATTGAGCTCCTCAATCCTTCGGATGGTGTCATTATCCACCTCCACCCCTCCTGCCCTGGTACTGTTGTACTGCATAAAGGGCCGGATGAATTTCAGATTAAAAGTTCTCTCAAACAGGTACTGAGTCTTTCTCTGGAACTCTGTCAGGCCGAAGAAGGCCATGTCTTTGAGGTTCTTTTTTGCGCTCTCCAGCAGGATCTGTGCTCGCTTGTTCTCTGGAATGAAAGACATGTTGTAGCAGCCCACTAAGCTCAAGTCAGCCAACATCCTCACTTGGCGGTTGTTGGCCAAATTATACGGGCAATCCATGAACTCCTGCAGCGTGCAGCCTGACCAGTCCGTGCCCTCATAGCACGATGGCAGCTCTTCAGGAGTTGGTGTCCTGCCATCACACATGTGCAAGGAGGTCTTCCAGGTAGCTCCTCGTTGGACATGACGCCATTCGCTGAGGTAACGAGATACGGGGTCTCTCAGCAGTGTGATGTAGTAAAATTTTCTACAAGAAGAAAAGAAGAATAAATTAAATATTCTAGTAGTAACAAGATAGATGCTTGGCAAGCTGAGATCTAGTGCAGATATCTAAAAGACAAGAGCAAATCAACACCACAGCATCTATCCCACTGTACTCTTGGATTATTTTCTTCTTGCAATATCTCATGCGGAGTAGCTTGTGCAACATTAGACGCATGCTCCTCTTTCTCATTGCCCACCATTTTAGTCTTGCCAAGTAGTAACGCTTTCACCAGGACATCCATTTCTAGCACAGACTGCAATGTCAGAACTAATCATCAGGATTCAACCGATTTACCAACTTCAGAGAGCAACTGTGACTTGAGGGACTGCCTGGCCTTTCACACCACCATGCACCCTCTGAATCAGCCAGGACTTGCTCTCCAGGACAGCCCAGCAACTGCTCTGTTTACAAGATGGGCTTATCATTTTCACTTCATGCAGATGCTGTCCAGGACACCTATTGCTTGATTGATCTGGCTGCTGAGATGAAATCTGGGAGTCTGCACCAAGTATCAGGATAATACCACAGGGACATGAGTGAAAAAATAACGGGAAATCAGGAATGCAATATGCTTTGTAGAAACAGAAGGCAAGGGTTGACAACCAGCAATATTAGCAATAGTTTGTTCTCATTTCAGCTAATCTGCTATCAGTTCGAACAAACTTAAGACACGATTTTGGTACATGAGCCTGAGAAGGAGGAAAAAGCAAGATAATTGGGAGCAACACACATAGTGACACGGGGCATTCTTGCTGTTCCAAGTATACTGAAGTCCCCAAGAATACAAACTGTCCCTTGTACTGAAAACATGACAGCTGACTTGTAGAGAGAGACCCTCCAGCTTCAGCCCACCTTGAGCCTGGATAAAGTGCTGGGATTAATAGTGATGGCAGCCTGCAATGACACTCTCCAGACAGAGGGAAATTGGCCTTTTTTTTCACTAACTTCCAGTAGTTTGGGCCTGTGGTGCCTCAGAGTGTTTCTAGAACAAGGAAATACCTTCTCTGGTTGTTAAAGCTGGCAGGGAATTAAATCCACGTGTGCTGCCAGCGCATGGGGCTGTGTGGTGATGTGCAAACAGGAGCACCTGCCTTTGGCAGGGTAACGCACGCGTGCTACTGGAAGTACTTCATGTAGGGGTGGTGGTGGTGGCTTCATTTTCCTACCAGAAATGGATCTTTGGAATGCTGCTATGGCTCACTGCTCAGCTGGCATGGCTTGGGAGAGATGAAAGTGATGGCCGTCATGAGGGCACTGCACAGTTTTTTGAGGGAAAAAAAAAAAAGTACAAAAATTCTGCTTTCCCCAGCACCTTCAATATTATTCTTCCTAGCAGTAACCTAAATTACTGCAATAAGAGTAATTTAATTTTAATAAAATACATCAAAGACATTACCCGTGAAGTCTGATTTTAAGGAATGTTTGCTTTCCCAATTTATTATTAACTTGCTGAAGAGTTGTTCCGAAGCAGTAAATTTTGGTCTTTCCAACAATGGCAATGAGTGTCCACTCTGCTCCAACTCCTCTCTTGCCTTCTGCCTTCAGAACTAGGGCTGGTAAAAACATTTGCTATTTTTGGAAACTGTTCCATCTCCCTTCATAGCAGGGATATCATACTGTCTAGTAATACTGTCTAGTCCTGTCTGCGTACAGGGAGAGGGGAGAAAGAAGGGGAGCAGAGTGCATAAGAGAAACACCTCCCTTCAATTTCCCTCTTTTTCCTTCATTTACATTGCAACTACCCAGACTGAGATGCAGCTATAATTTATATAGACAGTGCTAAGAAACCTCTAACAGATGGGGATAAAATATGACAGTGGAAGGAAAAGGAAAGCAGTGATGAATGCCAGATGTTCAAGCGACATTGATGCTAAACACTACCAGCATTTTCTGATTTGTGAACTGTAGTGGACTTTTTATTTACACCAATGTAGTCCAAAGGTTGCATTTTTTCCTGAAACAGGTTAAAGCCCAATTATTATTATGTGGCTTACAGAAGTAACTACCAGTTTCACCTAAGATCAGGGACTCATTTGTGAGGCATCCAGAGATACAGGGGGAGCTGATTCCTGTCCAAACCTGTTGTCTATACAAGTATGGATAAGGAAAAAAAGAAAAATTAGTATCTGCATTTTGTAGACAGGGGATCCACAAATATTAAACGATGTGCATGAAGTCAGATGGGTGTCTGTGGCAGAGCTGGCATAAACCTGATTGCTGTAAGCCTGAGTCTAGTTTGCCTTTTCTTTCTCTGTTTAAACTTTAGGAGTCTATTAGTAAATCAAATTAATAAATACCATGCAAAGCTTCTACGATCCATTGAAACACAGCTTCAAGAGGACGTGGATTGAGAAAAGGGTAAGGAGCAAGTATTTCTTCCTTCACACCTGCACTGTAAGAGCTATTATTTTAGTTCAGGCGACACAGTGCTAAATACCTTTCCATGAGCGATCTCGTTCATCTCAGTGAATAGAAAGCATAGTAAAATAGGTGACATTTTTTTAAAGTATACTGAATTTGTTGTGCCCCTTTCTATGTGTCACATTGAAAAGTGCTTGAAGGAGGGGAGCTGGCCTCCTGACATGGAAACAAGATCTATCTTTGGCAAATGACATGCAGGCAACGGAACCAGGCCCCTTGAGGTACTTTAGGAAGCTGCCCCACAGAAAGGCATAAATTAAAACCAAAACAAAACAGAGACTGCAATGCAAAAGAATAGATTAAACTGCTAAGGTGCACCATTGACATACTGAAAGTTATGCTCCCAAACCTGTACTTAGGTTTCTAGAACAATACTGGTTTCAGAGGTGCAGATTCACTCAGCTCTCAGGAAAGCGAATAGTACACCTTTTGGAAGACTGGGGCCTCAGGAACCAGAGCGATGAGCCACTTTGACATGAGATGAATGACCATGTTAATATTCACCCAAGGTTCTTGAGATGCTGGTTTCCATTGTCAAACTGTAACTTGTGGATTGCCTTTAAGTTCAGAGAAAAGTTAGGTATCTGAAGCCTCATCCATTAGCAGTGTTACTGACATCGCGAGCTAGAAAGTTGGAGGAACTTTGTGCCAGCATTGTTGAGAACACAGGCAGTGCCACTTGTCAGCAGTGGCTTGAAATTTATGAGGAACCACATGACTAGTAAGTTTTTTTGTTTTGGTTTGTTTTTTTTGGGTTTTTTTTTTGTCATCAGAGATAAAATAAACCCGTAAAATACATGCAGCTGTGAGTGCCCTTCCTTTCAGCATGGTGCCCCAGACAGCTACTTAATATAAGTATTCCTAAAGGCTTATTTCAGACGTGTGGTCTTCTCCTAGCCCAGATGGTTCCACTCAGTACTGCCTCATAAAAAACCCAAACAGCCGCAGTTTGGTCATGCAATGCCAAGTCTCACTGGCCTTCCTGGACATAACAAGCTTGAGCAAGAAAAATGGACACACTAGTTAGTAAAGGTATTTCTTTTTCTTCCCATGTGAAGCTGGGCAGAACAGCATTACTATTCTTGCAGTCTCACCTTCTGCATGTCCATGGGGTTGTGATCCCCCAGGAGGACAAAGAAAAGCAGAAGCTAAAGTCACATCTCTGCCTTTCCTTGCATTATTGTTCCTGGATGGCCCAATCTGAAAATCCACCTGGAGCTCCCTTGGGGCATTTGCAGCTTCAGGGTTGTAACTCAGATCTGCATGCAAGCTGCACAGTTTTGTCCGAGGAAAGCATCACTAGCGTATTTATCAAACAAAATAAAATGAAATAATGTTTTTGATAAACAACCCTGTTTTAGAACTGAAGTTTCAGTAAGAAAAAAACCCAATACTGGAAAGGAAGGGCAATCTTGCAGTTGTAGTAGACAAATGAATTCAGGAAACTTGAGTGTAAGGACCCGTTCTGTCAAAGTTAGCCTATGTGCCCCAGACAAATCTCTCTCTCTGCCTCTGTTTCCCATGTGTGAAGGGCTGACAATGTCCCCTTTGTCTATTTTGGCAATTCAAAACATAACATCTTTTGGAGCAGGAACCGTCTCCTTCAATGATTATGCAAAGCCCCCGTTTCAGCATGGATTGAGGTCAGAGGACAATAGTTAACTTGAGGCATATTTTCATGACACAGGCGTCAGGGGCACTGTTGCCCCACAAGATTCCCACCCTGGACCTCTGCATCCCGTTCTCACATTGCAGCACAAAGCAGGCTTAGTTTTGCCATCAGTCTTTCTTTGCAGGGCGATGCTGCAAATGCAGTCACCGAGCAGATCTGGGTTAAAAATAACCCTTTCTTGCAGACATGAGGGAGTGGCTGAAGCCCCTATTTAGTAATATTCTGCCTTAATTCCTGTCAGCAGGTTCCTCAGCTAATGAAGGGGAAACGAAACACTTCTTCCTCTAAAATACCAATTCCTTCTCTTTTACTAATGACCAGTCAACATAATTCTGATAAAGTGGCAGATTCTAAATATGATGCTATTATCTCCAGTTCATTTCCATTTATGCTTTCCTACACTCCTATTCGATACACCCTTCTTACTTCCCACTACTGGTCTCTGCCAAGAACTGCTTATTTGACTGTGCAATCCTCTGTTTTTCGCTGTGATTAAGTGCTTCCCTCCCACACAGCCAAAATACCTTATTTTTTATTTCTACAGGTTCTTCCCTGAGCTTTCAAGCATCCCTCACAGGAAAAGCAAAATCTATAACAAGTCCTTCTTGACTACTGTGGTGGCCTTCCATCAGATAAAGGGCAAAATAAGGATAGCCACTTCCAATCATATGTGCTTCATCCCTCCTGCCAGGAGGGGGAAGGAGATGGAAGCTGCATAGGTCAGCGTCGACCATATAACCCCAATCTGTCAAAGCAACATGCCCCTAGGCTACAATTTTTCTACCGCTACAGAAAAAAATAATAAAAAAAAAATCTTTCTATTCCCTTGCTGAATTAACTGAACTGAACAGGGTGTCTGACAGCTTGCAGGAATGAGAAACACTCTGTTTTGTTTAAAAGAAGTAGTAATGTCAAATTTGTGGCTGATTTAAGGCATCTTTGTAACCCAAGCCATATATTACTCACTCCTCAAATCATTTGTGAGGGTCCTTATTCAATTCATGCTGGCTCTTACTGTAAATAGTTTATCACTAAAACAACTTGTGGTTTTCCCTCGCATCAGTGAGATGGAAACGTGTACCTACCCTGCTGTCAGTCTGCAGGGACCAAGGAAAGAAATACTAGAGCAGTCAGCACCCACTGTTATCACTTAAACCCTCCCTTTACAGAGGGAATTAAGGGGATTACCAGGTAATGGTTATCTCCACTGAAAATGGACAGTGTATCCTAAAGGAGCAGTTCCAGCAATGACTTACAGGTAAATAAGTAAAGGTCAGTCAGGCGTCTCTGAGGATGGACGAGTTGAGAATGCGGCAGATGAAGGTTTACAAGGAATTTATATTCTCATTATAAAGTCATACTAAATATTACCTACAAATAACAGACGCATTAAAATCTGTTTTACCCTTCTGCGCAGAGGCACAAAATGACCTGCTGCGGTGGGGAACACGGGTGCAGAATGTTCTCCAGCCAACCTCAGCACTTGCTTCAGTAGAAGTTGCCTCCTGCCTTATTTACCACCAGTACACCAAACCCCCGCTTACTACTTTTAAAGCCCAAACTTGGGATGACTCCACTTATTTCCCTTTTTACTCTGCAGTCAGATTTCCTGCATAAGAAAACACACTCTCAGTTAGACACTGGAATTTAATATATGTACAATGATTCTTTCCTTTGGTAGCAAATAGCCCTAATTTTCCTCAGTCTATTTCCCCTCATCTGGTGTTCATTTAGACTCTTCCTGCATTTCACACACAATAAAGTCTTCAGCCCTTTAAAAGTCATAGAAAAAGAAAGAAAAACCTGAACAAACAAACAAGCAAGTCTCATCTGTCCCCTATGTTTAAATAAAGGTTGCCACACAAAACACCAAAAGCCAAGAAACTTAATAGCAAAGCCAATCCTCCAGTACTCAGACTGTGTAAACACCTACATCAATGTTCTTCTTTTCCAGTAAACAAGGCGGGTGTCTTTATAGCAAGTTAATGCTCGCTTTGGTAACTGGGTTTGTTTTGCACGGTTGGGTTTGTTTTGCCCGATGGTCTCTGCTCTTGGGACTCTGCTGTATTTAGAGATAGGATGTTTTGAAACGTGACCACCATTACGCAGGCTCTGCTTGCCCTCCAGCTCTTCACAGGGACTCTTCCTAGGGTCCCGTGTTGCCACGGGCCAATTCCCGCCGCAGCGATCTCTGGGCCATGCTGCTGCCAGCCCACTGGGAGCTAACCCCTAACCACCGCCCCGGGACTGCTTCAGGAGCTGGAGGCAGAAGAGAACACTCCCGTACTACAGACAAACTGACATGCTTTTCTTCCAAATGGAAAAAGTAAACTCTCACAGACTCTCTCAGCTGGCTGCAATCCAAAGCACAGGTTTCTAAACACACAAGGGTAGGTTTCAGCAGGTAAAATTGGGTGTTTCAAATCCAGGTAGCCCTTCTTGAAAAGGAAGCAGAGCTGTGGGAAGGCTACACCCTTTCACATTTTGGCTGTTTTTTTGAGACCATTTATGCGAAAGCTGCTATATGAACGCCCGTTTGTGTGTGGATGCTCCAGAAACCACTTGCCTGCTTCTCCTCTTCTCAGGGATACACAAAGTGGAGTCTCACATGTCACACCAGCTTCAAGAAACCACTAATAATTGATCTGCCCCCCCAGCTCCTGTTAAGGCAAGGGGGGAAGTAAGAAGAGCCTTTCTTCCAGGATAGCTTAAATGCCATTTAGTACAAACATATATTCCTCTTTTCCCAAGAAAGGGTTTCAAAGCAGATTCTGGAGTCTGTGGAAGACCCTGGCCTAGCAGCCCAGTGACTGAGCACCTGCTGGGTGCCCAGAGCTTTGGATCTCCTCACTGACACGACATGTCTACCTCCCTCTGAAACACAGGACAGGGTGTGAGCACCAGAAAAGGGAGCACTTCTGTAGCTGACAACATATGTACAGCTTTTGGGACTGCAGCCTTACTTGCTGCCCTTTCAGTTCACAAGTATTGGCCAGGAGCACACAAAATCCTCTTGGGGAAAAATGGGTTAAAAATGGAAAAACTGAGTGAACTCTAATTCCAGCAGCTACAACAATACTGGCTGAGGGTATAAGTAGATCTAAGAGTACCAGATCTCAGAGTGTAAATGAACCTGAAATTACTTAGGTCTGGTCTTTTGGATTTAAATAGCTGTAGAGTCAGAATCTGTTACATATTTCTATCTTTTAGCAGGAATTAAAGTCCTATATCCATTATGTATACACTTAAAAATACCACTACTATTTAACAGTGAATTAAAAAAAAAAAAAAAAGTAACTGTGAGTAGGCATGCATGAAAAGCCACACCTCTTTCCCCGCCGTGTATTTCATAAAATGTGGAGGATTTTGAATGCTTCACAATCCTGGCTGATGCAGCCTTTCAACGTACCATGAACGGTCACGCTGCAGTGCCAGCAAGGGAGCGTGAAGCTCGTGCGTGCATGTACCTGCGTGTACCAAACACAACACATCTATCTTGCAAAGGCAGTAGAAAAGAGAACAGAAGCTGACAGTGAAGGAGGAGACAAAAGAGCAAGCAGTAGCTCAAGCATTTCACAGAGGAACAACCATCCTTCCATCCACTCAGAACAACTTCAAACACACTCCCCTTTTGAGGTTCACAAGACACACACAGGCTCTGAGTCACAGCTTTAAAAACACCAGGTAGTGTCAAACACAATTGCAAGGGCCTTCTCCGGCCATGCGGTGAAGAAACCTGCAGACATGAAACCAAGGAAAAAAATCTGTGTGCTCGATCTGGACACCCTGCAGCAATCCAGCCTTAACTGTGGAATCTGACAGGAGCGACAATGCCGTGTGTCTGCACGTGCCTCTGCACACACGGTGGCTGCGGCACAGTAACAGCTCAGTGTAAGAGCTCTATTTAAAGCTGACCTACAAAGAAAGGTAGGTCTACAAAGCAATAGTTGGAATACTATTACATATATATTCCTTTTACATAGATATTCCTTCTGAATTATATTGACAAAGGCTACAGAGCTGGAGTGGAGGTACATAGGATGTAAGTCAGCCCCAAGGGCAGATGGGTGAAACCCTGGTTTGTTAGAAAGCTGGGAGGACGCATGTAGGATACCCACCTTGGGAGTGGCGGCATGATACAGACTATTCCATACTGATGAGATATTTATAGTAATACAAGGGAGCATTTTATGTTGGGAATCAAATGCAGCATCAAGATAGGTATGGTTGGGTATTAATTCCTCTGAAACCATCAGAAATGGGCACTTTCAGGATCATTATCTCCATAAATGGAATGAGGATATGCTTTTACCTTAGCAGTACTGATACTTGCAGTGTTCCTAATACACCGTTACGTACTCAGCCCCAGTTCAGATTCGTTAGCAGTATACTACTAATAGGCTTTCACCCAAGAAACAAGTGTGGTCCTATCATCCTCATGTCTCATGACTTTTATATGCAATTAGCAGAATAGAGACAGACTACCAGTTTTAACAACATCTCTCCTTTTCAAGAAGACTGAGATGCTGTGTAAGCAGAAGAATTTCCTGTGGCACTGTCTCTCACAAACAAGCTAATCTAAAAAAAGATACATGAGATGTTATGAACCTTAGGAGTGAACCACCAGTTCATTTTTCAAAATGACAGATGTGATGAAAATTGGCCAAAGGCTTGGGGAAAAAAAAAAAGTGGGGGTCAGGGTGAGGAGAGCAGATGGGGGCGGAGAGGAAGGCATTCCAGAGCCCTCTGGAGCCTTGGACTCCTCTAGGACCCATTAAAAGCTTATGTTACTTGCACCATTTATAAACAAGTGCTTTCTTTTGCCATCATAACCTTCCTTATATCAAGCGCTTAGGAAGTGTTGACTGCTGTCTTCTACTGAAGCAAGGCACCAAAAATGACGGCAAGTTACAAATCAAATACCTTTGATTTATTACCTTTCCCAGGTTTCAGGAGGTTTGTTGTGATTCCTAAGTGACCTTAGTAAACTGACTAATCAATAGCACATCTGAATGCTGACCGACTGCAATGGAAAGTTTCCCTGCCAGACGGATTACATCAATGCTGGCAGAGGACAGACGGTAGAAATGTGGACTGCAACCCGTGCCTATTCTTTGTGTTCTTTTGCTCTTATTATTGCCCCTGCTGTCATCGAGGAAGGGAATTTTGGGATGAAAAACCACTGCCATTCTCCATAAGAAACTTTTTCACTCCACTTATTTGCTCTATCACAGAGAATTTATTTTTTTTTAATTTTAGCACTACAAAAAAGACAGATTTTAGTAACACTTTACAGCCATATTTACTATAAAATAATTGTACCCACTACTTGTTTGACTTTCTCCCTCTATGTTAGGCACATTAGACAAGCACAAAACAAGTCAACCCCTGAAGAAAAGTAAGGAGACATTTGTAATGAGACACCAAACTTTTCATCTGTGTGTCAGAGACCAACTTGCACTGTTTAAGTAGGGTAAGATAGCAGTTTTCACCCTGTCACTAGATAGTTTAAGTGGAAAACATTAGAGATCTCATTCTAGCTCCAGGGATAAGTGCTCTCCCCTAATAAACTGCCAGTGCAGGCTGCCATGTTACCAGGGAGACTGAACTTCGAGTTCCCCCCGTCATGGGACAGAGATGCACTGGTACTGCACAGAAATCTGCGCAGCTTCGTACTGTCTTTGCCCTGGGAAGAGAATGCCAGGGATTCAGCCTCCCCAAGTGTCAAGATGGATACAATGAATAAAACAAGTGCATGTTTTACCTAATAAAGCAGGATTTCTGCATTTGATTCCTGCACACTTCAGGGTGCAGAACAAAGAACAATCAGGATAATGCCACATAGGAAAAAGAAAACCAGAAGCAAGTTGAAATACTGCAAAGACAAAGCAGAAGTAATATGCAAAGATATTTTATCTGAATCAGCTGCGAACAATGCAGATAGGCTGGAATTTGCATTTTCTTTTGAACTGCTAGCTTCTCTATGAATCACAGGAGCTCCACTGGCAGTGAGATTCCAGAAAGATTCAAGAAAAGTCTAACAGCCTGACAGACAAGAAGTATGTCTCCTTGAAGAAGATTAAATTATAAAGAAACCATACAGGAAGATTAAGGGAGCAAGAGTAGTCAGAGGAGCAGATATTGATCGCTTATGCAGGACAACTGAATTCCTCAGCAACTGCCTGCCTCAGCCAAAAGGGATGCAGTATTTGTCTCAGGCAGCTGCACCACGGACACTTGTGAGTTGCTCCTGGATCAGTCTTATTTCAATCAAAAACTGATGGATGGCCACTTTTACTGATTAGAGTGGGAAGACTCAGGAAACACAATGGAGATGCACAGAATTTTGAAACTTGATTGACATGCCCTGGACATACAAGTAAACATTATAACTTTCAACCAGCCAGGGAACAGGAAGAAACAAGACATCCCAAGGAAGACAAAGAGGAGCACAACCCGTTCCTGGAAGCAGCCACACTGCAAGCTGTTGCAAGGACTGGTTTCCAAAGGGCTGCTCTGCGTGCTGCCTATGAGCCGGGCAGGGCTGCTGGAGAAAAGGAACAACTACTGCCCAGCAAAGCCACTCCATGTGAACTAAATACTGCCACACACCTAATAGCATGAGATAGGTGGCTGGTCCTAATACCATTTACCCAGTTCCTTCTTAAAATTAGTGCCGGGAGAGATTCCCACACTGCATCTGTTCTGGCGAATAGTCATATCAATGGCTTACAAAGAGTACCAAAGCTCCCTTTTCTCAATTAACTGCCTCTCCCTTGCTCAGGAATAGCAGATGCTGTCAAGCAACAAATAGATAATCCTCAAGAAAGCAGAGCTACTAATCAGTCACTTTTACATTGGAGATCGCTTGGAGTTGCCACTGCCTTATACTGTTTTTCTAATTAATTGCACTGGAATGCACTTAAGGAAGCCCCAGATCAAAGAATCAACTGCACAGAATGAAATAAAACCTGCCTGTGTTGCTAATGCATGGAAACGGATGACTTTCTAAGCATTCGAGACCTTGGGTACCAATGGTTTAAAACTACAGATAGTGAGAGATGCTTTCAAAGGAATAGACTTAAGAATAAAAAGAAAAAAAGCTCCCTTCATTTGCTCATAAAAGACAATTAAACAAAGGCAATTGTTAAACTAATTTGTTGTGAAGTTTGTGTATCTTAAGTTTCTTACTCTCCACTTTCCTATCACCAGAAATCACAGTGCAGGAGTGTCAATTTTCATTGCAGCAAAACTTTATCATCATTACAGATTTCTGTTTTTTATTCACTTTTATGAAGAGTTGAAATATTTTCAAAATAATGATTAATAAAAATGACTAAGGATGGATGCGTTACCAGTTGGTGCAATAAATCACTGTCCCTTCCTGCATAAGTCTCTCTCTCATGGTTTAGAATATCATCAGAATGCCTTTGATTGATTTACAATTTAGTAATCCAGCCATCATCATCCATAATTCTACAATAAACCACGCCACTTAATGGAGCTGTTACAGATGTTCAGGAGTTCATTCCTGGCCTTTTAGGAGGTGGTATCTAGACAGCAGCTGCAGACACCAGGATTAGCTGGGGAAGAAAAATCTGTCTTCAGCACAGGAAAACATCCCATTTTCCTGTAACTATGCCCTGTCTTTAAAGCTGAAAGACATGCTGCCAACTTTGATATATCCAGGTTCAATTAAACACCAAATATCTATATGCATACATGCACCCTCCTTGCCAGTTGGCAGGAATAACAAGAAGCCTGGCTTCTGTCTAAAACACATTATTTCCTGGGAAATCAAGACATTACTAAAAGACATGCAACAAAGCCGTCGAGTATGCAGCAAAAAACCCCAACTGATCTCGCACAGGCCATGCCAGCACCACGACACCCATGTTGCAGCGCATTCTGCATGTGGCACAGCACCCAGAGACAGAGCTAAGGAAGTGCTTAAGAGTCTGCTCTTAAAAACAACGCAGAAGTCGGGCTGAGGCAGGCAGGAAGGGCTGCAGCCTGATGAAGAGGTGCTATTCATTATGCCGTTACTGTAACCAATACCAACCCTTCCTGGCAGCACAACTGGATACTTCGTGGACATCATTACTCATTTTTTCACAAATTGCCGATCTGAAAACAGAAGGTTAATTCTTGGTTTTAACTTCTTTTGCTTGAGCCTGAAAACAATACAGCATGAGCTAGCCTGTAATTAACACTTCTATTAATATCATTTCTTAATGAAGAGGAAAACGTGTAACGTGCACAGTACAAGGTGCAGATAATTTATACCAAACAGCACTAGTACTCTCTGCCAACTTCGGCAGCCACAGTTCATGTAAAGCAGGCCTACAGAAATACCCAACGGGAACTGTCAAAGTGACAGTCTTGGTCACAGAAACAATTTCTCTCCTAAGTGAATCACCATACTGAGGAAGCTAACAAAGACTGCAAAATGCATTAGCTGAGCAGTGCTGGAAAGGTCTGCTCCAAATCCATCACTGATCCGTCTAGGCCAGCCAGCATCCTGTCCCTGACAGTGACCTGGCCCAGGCACTGCCAAGAGAGGTGCAAGGAATAGCAAAGCTGTTTCTAGTGACAGGAATTCTCCTGTTTCCTCTTAGTTGCACTCACAGGAATCACAAATCAGACTTGCGGTTTGGGTCTTCAGAGGGACATCTGACTCTTCAAAACGTCAACAGCCACAGGATTTCTCTGCTGAGTGACCCCTTACAGCAATACATTATAAGGCTTAAGAGCTAGCAAATCTGAGTGAATTTAAGGTTCAATGAAATCCCCAGTGGATATGTCACGGGGACAGCAGCCCTAGACCGTGAAGAAGGGATATCACACCCTAACAAACCAGGGGTTCTGCTTCCAAGGGTGGTAAAGGGGATCCCTTGCCCTGTGGCTGGCAGGAGCACTTATGGCTACCAGGAAAGCAGCAACGTGTTGAATGTGATTTTGAAAAGCAGCTTTTTGATTAATAAATCCTTGAGAGACTTCTCTTAATACAGGCCTATGTTACTGCCTTGCCTTCCATTTGAAGGACTCTGGAGGTGTCCTAGCTGTCTGAAAGGCTACCAAGCTCCTCTGTAGCTCTACTGCAGATAAGTCTCATTATGTGCTTAAAAGCGTGCGTTGCAATTCCCCAAAGCACTTTCAACTGCGAAAACCCCTTTGTGTCTCTCCAAAGAAAGCATGCAGCAGGACTATTCTGCTTCTGCTGTGGCCTGGGAGTACCCCCAGCATCCTGGCAAAGGGAAGACACGGCTCGCAGCCTGGCTGGGGGCTGGATGTGGTCCAGCTCCTGCTAGACATAACCTGCCCGCTGCTGAGTGTCACCTGCAGCCCAGTGGACACCCACCTGGTCCGGCAGAGAGTGGAGGCTCTTCTGACAGCAATATCGTATTTCCCTTTACGTGGGATTTGTTATGGCTTAGATATTAAGGCCACAAGTACAATTTTATTCAATTGGGCTGTTGGGGGGAGGAAGATGATGGGAATAGGTAATTGCGGATACTTCCCTTTCCACACCGGGGCTCGAGCAGCGATGCCAGCGTGCCACCTGACAGCACCCCACGCTGCACTGAAGTCACCGTACAACTGGGTACCAGCCGCAGCCTCTGATGGGGCGCGCAGCCAAGTACCAGTGTCAGCATGAGCGAGTGCTCCCAAGGCAATACTCTGCACACACAACTTTCCTTCCAGAGGGACTTAACAGTACTTGCTGCTGGTGTTTACATTTCCAATTTAATGGCGTACATTCACTGATTGCACAAACATTGCATACAAAGTGTCCCCTGGCCTGCAGGTGATGTTGCACTGCATAACTGTGGAGCACTGGGTTTTGCGCTGTGAGATTACATTTCTGTAGCTGTAGAGCCTTTTGCCCAAGTCTCTGCTTCAGGCTTGATTACGAAACATCACTTCCAAAAAATTTACATGGGATTTTTCTCCCTCATAGGCTTAGGTTACATGGAAAAGTTTTGCTGGCATAGTTGTACTGTCAGAAGTAAATAATAAAAGAACATCGTCAGTCAAATAGCAATGCCAGCAAAAAGTTGTGGGTAGCTATATGTACAGTTCTGGGTATAGCTTATTCTGTCCAGGGAAATGGGTTACGTTATAGAGGCAGAGGAATGCTTGCCAGTGTGAGTTCTCTTCCAAGAGGGGTTTATCAGCACAGCTCTACTGAAATAATCACATTTTGAATGCAGGCATGTGCTTAGTCTCTCTGTCAAAACAATTACCACAGAGAAAAAGTTTCTTGTGTTTGGTAAAATTTGAAATAAGAATGTGGCCATCTACATCCCACGAGCATGCTGTGATAAGTCTCTGCCCTTTGGGATCTGCTGGGCTGAGGCCATTAGTTCTTTCAGAACGCTGGCGAACTGCTGAGCTTGGAGAGGCTCTCAGTCACTACCAACCTGGGATGGTGGTCTTGTTGTATGAGGCTCCATATCCCACAGCCCTGAGTCATTCAATCCCCTGTCTCTTCACGTAAGAATTTATCATTTTTTTGGAGTATTTTGCCAGTGGGAGCTGGAGGGTAGCAGAGACATTGCAGACGTTTCTTTGAATACCCTGTGGGATCTCAGCTTGGCGTATTTCATTTTTTCATCCCAAAGAGACGGTGTGTAGAAAAGCAAAAGATATGTGAAGGGTTTAGCATCACAGGAACTGCCAGCACTGCTTCATTTGCTCCATTTACCCTGATGACATCTTATATCGTCGATTAGCTCAAACACAGAAAGGCTGCATCTCTCAGTCAACTGTAGGACACAGGTATTGGGGTTCAAATTCTCCTTGTTAGTCTTTCTGAGAAGCTGGGCAGATGCTTGTTGTGCATCCTGTAATTCCAGTCAGCCTAGAGACAAGTGCCAGAGCTGGCATGAAAGGCATGTATCGGAGAGAGAGAAAACCAAAGGTAAATTCCTCCCACTCAGTGCTTGGGCTTGGTGTACCTGTTACGACATGTGTAACCTCCTTATGCCAGATGTAACAAAGGCAGAAGCAGTGGTAGAGAGGGACAGAAAGGGGATTGCTAATACAGAAAATTAATATTGAAAGAATCAGTACAGTAAAGATTCACAATGTTCACTCTGGGAAGACAAGGTCTTCCTACTGGAGAATTCCCTGAAGGGAGGAACAGTAGCGATACATTTGAAAAAGGAAAAGAAAAAAAAAGAAATCCAATCACATACTCTATATTTAAAAATTAAAAAGACTACCAGATGCAATTACATTCATGATTAAAAGATCTAACAGAAGCATATTTAAATTCATTAACTTAGTCCACACTTTACTACCTCAGGAGACCAGATGCTCCTGGAATACAGGCCAGCAAAATACAAACTACATCTTGCTTGTATTTGATCAAAACCTTTTGGAAGTTTCAATGATCTGGCTGTTAACATCTCTTAGGCGATAATTAGGCTCTTGGGGCAGCAAACATTGTTTGGGAGAGAAAATGCACTGTGGAAACATAAGTAGTGGAGCCTTCTGCCTTGCTGAAGAGTCAGTTATTCCACTATATACAAAAAGGCAGGCAAGAGCAAAATGAGGCCATTTTCAAACAGAGACTCATTGTGTCTGTGTATATCAGCAATCAGCAGATGCTCACCTCTGTGTAAACCGTTTGCTTAAGGTTTTGCTCATTTCTTGCAAGATATGTTTTAACCAAGAGATTTTAGTCCTTGCGCACTCTGGCTCATGAGTACAGCTCTCCTCTGGAAAACAAACACTGCAAGGCTTTTCCATCGCTGTTTGACAGCTGTTTGGTAGCAGGTACCAGCTGGGGCTGAGTAGACATCCCAACTCCCATCCTCCCAAGCAGCATCTCTGGTCCTCCCCAGCCTCCTGACAGGGCTTGGGGGATGACCCAGGACTTCTTGCTGCAGGACGAGGCTTCAGGGCACTTTCGGAGGCATTGGCAAGACCCAGATGAAGACTGGTAGCAGGGTGGATGCCCAACAATATTCCCCATCTGTCCCAGGAGGACACTAAATTAACAGTGGAGGCACTGACTTACTTCCTTTCTGTTATTGCCATGGGACCTAATTCCCTGTGACTGACAGGAAGAGACTTAACGGTAACTGGGAATTTCTGTTTATTGTTAGGTCCAACACGTATCTGCCCTTCAAGGCTTTCTCTCTATGCTATGCCTGGTTTTGGTCTCCTCCAGCCTGCAAGGCAAAGCTCACCTCTGGATAAAGACCTTCCTTCTGAAGAAATCTTCTAAATAATTCTGACAGTCGGAGTCTTTCCTGTCTTTCCTGCACAGTCCCCCATAACCAAGCACAAGAACCGTCAAAGGACAGAGCTGACCTTTCAGACAGACAGCTACACATGTGTCTGAACTGTCAGGCAGACATTTTCAGGACCCATTTCAGGATTTGACTCTTGTGAGTTAGTTATGATCCATGCCAGAGAGCTCTGCATTATGGAAAAGCATCTGCCTTTCCCTCTGGGAAGCTGCACCATTCCTGAAGAGCTGCAATTCAGTTTGAGACCAGCTGATTTAGACTCCAGCTATTTGTGCCACACAAACATTATTTCCTCACTGTCTGCAAGTGTAACCGCAGTGCCCAGCGTCTTCCCACTCCGCCCAGGAAACCCTGATGATACGCACAGGAGCAGGAAGAGACTCTGCTGTCTGGGTCTCCTAACCAAGCCAGCCCCCTTCATTCAAATGAAGCCACTGGAGATGTAGCTACACCAGCAGTGAACTGTCCCACTCAACTTTGTTATTTCTCCTTTGTTACTGAAGGACTGGAGAGATCTATTTAATTTTGCTTTAAAAGCCATATAAGGCAGCTGACTTCCATTGACAAAAACTTGAAAGCCAAGAATAATTCAGGTATGAAAATCACAGCTTCAGATGTTCCCTGTTTGAGTGCTAGGCTGGCAATACCTCACAGCTGAGGGTATGGAGGCGAGAGCTCCTGCAGGGGCTGGAGAAAGACGCTTTTCCATCACTCATCAGCCATCACTCCAGTTAACAAGGACATAAAGACAGGATTAGTCAGAAAAATTGAAACTGTAACCAAAAGCAAGAAGAAAAGAGAGGGAAAACCAGGGAAGGGTATGGCAAATTGCACTGGTCCAAAGCCATTGAACACCAACTTTCCATTCTAAAACTATTTGCTAGTAACTCAACTCTAGACACATGATTCTGGACATGTTTCTGTCTCATAATCAGAATTAAATACAGTCTCAGATCTTCATTCTGATAAATAGTAACTACATTTTTTCTTGCTGTATATGGGAACATGTATCATGCATATTACATTGTGTTTCAAATACATAGGAAGATTCTCCTTATTGCCATATTTTTGGGACAATACTCCTCCAAAAGTCAAAAAAGTACATGCTTAAGTCCATTACAGTATGAAATAGTTTTCCTGAATGGGACCTGGAATTTGGCCTGAGCTGAAGTTACTTATAGCAAAGCCCAAGCATATTTCATGCAATACCTGTGCTGTGCATGTGACTTGGAAAATAATGGGATTCTATTTTGTGAGGAATTTACATGAAATTAGAAGTTGGTCTTTCTAGAGTATCAGTCTCAGAGAAAAGGGAGATTATTTGCATCTAAGAGTAAAATGTCCATTAATACCATGAACAAAATTCTACGGATGAGACTTCTGATGGCACTTACAGAAACTGGGTGCCAAAAGTCCCTTACAAAGAGAGGTGTGCCTTGCATTGTTTGCATCAGCTAGGAGCCTGTAAAGGCTGCTGTGAGGTTTGGGACTGGGTACTGAAGGTAGTGGGTGGCAGATTTATGAATCGCACTCCAATTTTTTAACCAAAGAACCTTCAATACCTTTTACTACCCTTTCCCTTCATCAGAAAGTTACCAGTTATCCTTGACAACAGATAGCACCATCTGCACTTTTATTCATCCCTGGTGAATACATGGATTTTCTTTAAACACATTCTCATCTGTCTAAGCTTTAAGGAGTTGCAACATATTCTGGGAGAAAAACTCAGAATGATCCAGACGACAGGATAGGGAGGACAAAGAAGGAAGACAAGAAAAGAGGATCTTTAGATGAGTTGTGATTAAATTTGTTAAGTTTAATTTTGATTAAATTTGCTAGATTGTATTTGCAAAATTACTTAGAGAATTGAACATACCAGCTATGAGTTCACCATCAGGTCAATCTGGCTGTAAAACAAAGGGCTTCCCTTTTGAAGAGGTAAAATAAAAAAATATTAGACATTTTCTTTTTTAAAAACAGTTTGTATGGGAAGGGATGTTCTGGCTGTAAACGACACAATTCTCTTTTTGGTGAATATTTGGGGTGAGGTTAGCTGCCTGTATAATTTTTAGATCCATATGTATTATAATCCTACCTTTTCTTTATGTGGATAAGGTTTTCACAGGTCTTACTTTAAACACTACATTAATTCCAAAATGAGAAACAAGAACTTTTCAAATGATTACCATTCATATGGATGAATTACAAACCAACCTAATGATTACCATTCATATGGATGAATTACAAAAAAAACCTGGCCTTGGTGTAGGCTGAAAGCTGAACACCTCAGAGGTCAGTTGTCACTTTTAATACACTGAACATGCCTGTACTCTGATGGAGAATTACTGTCGTTACAAATGTTTTTCCGGGCACCCGTGCTGACCTCTCCTGTTCTGTCTGCCTTCCCATGCTTGGACTGTTGCACTCACCTTAAACTGTTCCAGTCACTGTTGATTTGCTGAAATCTTTTTGCCTGACTCTTAAATTACAACTACTCCAAACACTCTTCTGCCAGATCTTCATTCCATAATGGCACGATTCAAAGCTCACTGAACTCAAAGGGAAGATTTGCACTGGCTTCTAGGGATTTTGGATCATACTTCACCTGCCTGCCTGCCAAATGCCTTCCTCGAAGACAAAGCAAACGCTGTGCTTGAGCTGTCTTATGAAAGAGTGACAACTGCTAGGGGAGGACACGTGAGGAAACGTGGGGAGAAGCTTGAGGAGACAAGCTTGGGGAGGGATAGACTGCTGAGGACACGGGGCTGGAGACAAGCTCTTGGAAGGAGGGAAACCCCTGAGGGACTGGGACCCATGAAGGACCCACACCAGGGCAGGGACTAAGAGAGTCCCTAAGGAGTCCTAAGGGACTGCAGCCTGCTGGCAGCCTGTGCTGGAGCAGCAACAGTGAGAAGAGCAGAGCAGAAAAGAAAAACAGTAATAACTGTGGAAGAGGGGCAGACATTACACCATTACACATTACAACAATCATACATGATCCTGCCATTTGTGCTCAAACCCTAATTTAGAGGAGTAATCTCTAGGTAAAGCCGGAACTTGTATCTCTATGTCGTTTCAATGCTGGGCCTTTCTCAGAAAGGGACAACTAGGACCCCAATGGTGTTATCACCTGCCTGCAAAAAGGGCAGATATGTTTTACTGAGGTCGTGTGGAACCTTCCCAATTCATGTTCAAAGAAAGAGCTTTAGAAAAATATCAACAAGAGCTACTTTGCTTTTTGTACACCCACCAGGCTATGTCAGGCTCTCTCAGGCTATGTTCTCTCAGGCTACGTCTACGCCATCGGACCCAGGAACTCTGATCCAGGTGGGATAACCAATTTGTTCTGACTCCCAGGGGTGCCCCAGCCACTCTGTGTTACAGTTTTGATGTTCTGTAGGAAAGCTGTGGGCTGCTCCAGGCAGGTACCTTGTGAGCATGACAGAGGCATCAGGGTATAAGGGATTGCCACAAAACACACATATCCCATACCTTAGACAGAAGCAGAATGACCCACATCCTTTGGAAGGACAATTTTGGAAAAAAAAAAAAAAAAAAAAAAAAAAAAGTAATTGTCAAGCCTTGTTTAGGGAGCCAAATACTGTTTTCTCCCCAGAATTATTTGCCATCATCACAATGTCAACCTTCTGTGCCCAGTTTGTCACCTGGGACTCTGCTGATCTCATTGCCTGCAGCAGAAGCACTGGGGACTCCCAGCTGTTCAACAGCAGCCAAGAAAACTAAACACTTCTCCCTTGCTAATTCACTAAGAAGTTAAAAACCAAAAGCCTTAGGAGTAAGTTGCAGCCTCTTAGTTCAGTCGGTGCTTTACCATGAAAACACCAGAGTCTTGCAGTCCATTCATGTGGCATCTACTGACCCTAAATTCCCTCCTGTCCACATGTACATTCAAAGCGGGTTTTATACTGTTCGTGGCTGATGGTTATAAAAGCCAAAAGATTTATGAATTGCCAGATTCATGCATTCAGAATATTTGACTCAGGCCCCTGGAAAACCACCGGGCCAGCTGAAAAATTCCACCACATTAAGCTGACCTCATTCTGCTTAGCTCCGAGGACTCTGGGAGAGGAGCCCAGGATCCTTCCAGCTCCAAGTCATTCGCTCTAGTAACTACATGAAAGCTGCAGGAGGTCTCCTCTGCCAAACCTCCTCCTCTCACAGCAGTGATGCCTCTGTTCATCAGCAAGCAGTCATGATTTCTGTTAGTTGTGGCCCACTTCTGGTCTATTTTAGGATTTCTAGAAGCTGTTAAAAACTAATATCCTCTCACTCTCTCTTCCTAGAATCTCATTTATCACTCTGCCTCCTGCACAGTTACACTTCCCTCTCTCTCTCTCAGCTGGCAATTTCTTTCCTATGATATAAATTTTGGATGACCCTACGGGGTTGTAAGCACATGGGTGCAGTGGACCAAACTACAAAGTGACAGGGAAAGATTTAAGCAAGGGGGAATTGTGCTAATTAAAAGGAAAAGGAACAGTAAATAGCCAGAGACAAAACGTGAAGATACCCCAGCAGGAGCACCCTGGCAGTAGAGGAGCTCCTTGTGATCTGTCCTGCCTACAGTGCAGTTCTCCTCTGAAACGGGGCTATGAAATGCATCAATTTACTAATAGATAGAGTCTCTCGTCAAGTGTATTCAGTGTCGTGTCTGACTTGAGGTATTTTTAGTACATTTTTACCACGGCTTGCAGTACAGTCACTATAATTACAAGCATGTGAGTTGAACTCAACTTTGTCTTTTGTCTCATATATAGAACTATTGTTAATTAAGCTTGATAACCAAGTTCCATCCCAAGTGGCACTAGGTTAGCCACATGGTGACGCAAAGATCAAAACAGCGAACTCGGAGAGTTTGCAAGTATGACATAAGGGAAGTATTTTGGCTTACAGAATCTACATGATAAGGAATAATGCTTAAGACAGTGTGGCCTGATAATCAAATGCTAGGCTGCATTTATTGGGCCAACATAAGAAGTTCTACCTGCAATCTCAGTGGACCCACACAGGACTGCTGATCTCATTTACAGGTATTTTCAAATGTAAAGAAATGCTAACTACAAATAAGATGTGGAACTAAGAATAGGTGTCCGGAAAGGGAGGTAGTACAGGAGGAAAGGAAGCTTTCCAAACCCATTGGACTAATTAGACGACACTGTTTCTAAATGTCAGCTAAAATAACTGAACTCTTCCCAGATGAACAGCTCAACCTTGTACTAAAATATCTATTTACCTGTGTGCATGGGTACAAGTGCACAGGCACGAGGAAGAACTCTGAGAGCCTCTTCCAGGGCAGCTGCTTCTCAGGCTGGACCCCAGTAAAGTACGTGAATCCCGCTCCAAATCTAACAGGGTATTTTTCTCACAAGTGGCACCAGTCTTGATACACTGACAACCCACTGGTTCAAAAAGTCAAGGAACACAATTGCTCATGGGACTGTCATTTGGTATAAAGCATTTGTACACTCTGAAACACTCACCTGCTCTGCCTCCAAGCACTATGGCACATCCATGGGTACAATCAAGAAATGTGCAGTACAGGTCAAGAAAGGGCCAGAGGTAGCTGCTGAATGCCACCGATCCTGAATCTGCCTTATGCCTAGTAGTAAATGGCAACAGTACAAAAATTGGCTTAAGTTTACGGGCTGTCAGTGGCTCCTGTGGGCCAATAAAACACCAGGGGATCAGTGGTAGCATGTAGAGAAACCCACTCCGATTCCCTTGAATTAACACTGGGGAGCCACAATAAAGACTCCAGAATGCAACAGGGTTCCCCTCTGCTGAGACGATAATTCAGTGATCAGTTGCACTGCCGTAAGTCCCCAACCTCGTACCAAATGCAGATCAAAAGATTTCCGTCTCTGCCTGGAAAGGCAATGGAAGGTATATGCTATATAGTCCACCTGGTGCTGAAACAGTACATAGTGTGACAGACTGATTATACCACCAAACATCATTGAGCATCCCATTTCATGCACAGCTCACTGTCTTTCTTTCAAGCAATCAATATTCCTTCTGCTTTCTGTGCACATTCACACACAAAAAGCAAACAAACAGACAAAGCCAAATTCTCCCTGCTTCTCATCTCATTACTGAAATTTTCCTTGCAGCTCACTAATTTTATTCCCTCTCAGGTATGAGCACTCCCAGCAGCAGGTTTCCAGCAGCAAATTAGGCAAGCTAAATTACTGGAAGTTTACCAAAGGAAAAGGAAATAAAGACCTCAAACACCTTGTGGACTTTTCTCTCCCTCAAATCAGTAGCTTGCTCATTCTAATAATAATAAAGCAGCAGAAGGATGTAATTAATGTCAAGCACAATTCATTCCTGTTACTTTGAGGTACTAAAATCAAAACCAGAAATCCTGACTTTGAAGCAACATACACAAAAAAACCAGAAAACTTTTATACGTACAATTTTCTAATTTAGGAACATCCATGTGCAACGTAAGCTGCTCAGCAAATTGAGCCAGGAAATACGTTACCTGGAAGCTAATTTAGGGCAGAACTATTTCGCCTCATGTTTGAAACTGTTCCACCAGGTTATTGCACTGCAGAAAGGCAGAACATTTTGGAGAGGAGAATGTGCGCACTAAGGAGAAGAGAGAAGGGAGGAGATTTTGAACTGTGGGGTTTTGGCTAAAATGGAAGGGAAGCTATTTCTGGTGAAGTGGACTCTCCCCCACACCCGATTAATGGCTAAATCGTGTAAGAAAAATGTCTTCATCCCAAGGCAGACCCAATTATGTTCTGGGTTAACTGAAACATATGGGAACATTTCAGTATAAACAAAAACTGCACTGTATGAGCTTTTTTCTATGAGCTTTCCAGTTCATTTAACCCTTGCTATGGTGCACATTAAGTACAGCCTGAGATCACTGGTATAACACTCCACTTAGTATTTTTGGCTCAGATAATGTAGCAGTTAACTCCCAGATTTTATATTGATAAACTGGAAGCCTACTTGCATTTAAAAACACTGTAGGGCCTCTTCTTTATGCCAAATTTTTCAGCTGAAGGAGGTGGATGTTACAGTGGGCTTCCTGAGAGCACCCATGTTGAACAAAAGCCAATTTTTTGAACAGAAGGATAGCAGCCCTTTAAAATCATCTATGGGAAAGATGAACCTTAAATGCTCTTCATGGGAGCTTAGGCTCCCATACTACCTGGCTGATTTTGAAAATGCTGCCACTGAGGAATCCCTAGTTTTTACTTCTTCCCTTTCCTGACTGTGCCCTTGTTCACCTTCATGTTGGGATTGCAGAAGCACTTTTTCTTGGTTGCAACAGTGAACACCAGTGGTTGTGGCCACTCACCACAACCCAAACCTTCCCTAAAGTTCATGCCCCTCTGGGGTTCCAGAGCAGCCCAACCAGACGAGGCAATGCGGCAAGGCAGCCTGCTTTCGGCTTGCCCTTTCACCTTCTTGCTTCCCTTGTTGAGATCCATCCTGCTGAGATGATCAGCTGCACCATCATTTTTTTGTCAGGTAGGTGAGGAGCTATCAAGAGTTAGACCATTTTCTTATGTTAACTAGTCTACTTATGTTTCAGTACTAATGTTTACTATGTCAACTAGTTTACTTTTCTCTTTTGAGAGCATACTGACATTAAATTAGTAAATCCTCCAAACTCTCATATCCTCCTGACTGCTAAAACAAGCAAAGACCAACAGCTTGGACATAGCTGTAATGAAAGCTTTGTTTTTATATTTTAATACTGTGTGGGGGGCAGGAAAGAAGCCTCTCAAATCAAAGTGGTAGGTCCTTCTGCCATGGAAAAATAAGGGGAGATACCTCCCCAAGTCAATGCCATGGTATCGACTGACAGGATACACACTGATTTTCATTTTCTGACCAAATCTCAGCAAAACTAGGAACTCGTCTCACTGTCATTCACAGAAAGTAAAACCACAAAAGACTATGGCAATTTTGACTTCTGAATTACAGGGGGCATTGGGCTTATATGACTTAATTTTTCCTTGAATTCAGCACGTATTCTTGAAATAATCTTATTTCAATTAACAATTGTTAGCAATGCTCAACCCAGTACAACACAGTGACTCCTCTACAATCTTTAGTCTGAGTTTGTCTAGCTTCATCTTTCTTTTGTCTGTTAGTCCACTGCCAGCTTGCTTACAGACTGCAAATCCATGGCCCTTTAGACTTAAGCTTGAAGCCCACAGACTATGTTCTGCGATTTTCCTCTTGAGGCCTGGTTTCCAGTCGTCTTCTTTTACTCAGTTTTTCAATGAACCCTCCCCTATTTATTTGCCGCCTTCTCCAACTGTGGGTACCAGAACTGAGGAGGGTGAACGCTACGCTCAAAGCTGCAGGAGATACAGCCACAGCTCCTGGTGGCTACCTATAGTACACCTCACACAGGAGCAAACCCCACTAATATCCCCTGGCCCTTCAGGTGTTGTTAGGATGAGTGTCATGCTCCTGTGTTTGGGGTATAAACAGCATTCATAAATGGATCCCACCTCAGCGAACCGACTGACTTTCCCAAAAAGAGTGTAAATGAAGTAACCATACAGATGAAAATACTGACAGGGACATTCTGGACACATTTCGCATTCTGTTACACTGAATAACAAGGACTTGAAATTGCTCAGGACTGAAAATGAGCATTTGGTTTCTGGATCAGGAGTTCAAATCACATGGAGGAGGGTAATGAACAAAACCTCATTATCATCTAGCAGCCACTAATGAGTGGCAGTAGCCAGACAAATACAGGACTTCACTGACTGGCAGTGACACCTCCTCTTATAGCGAGAGCCGTCTTTGAAAGAAAGTCTAGAAACTGAGTCAAAATTCTGAAACCAAGTAATCCTGGGGTACGAAATGACTTAGAGAATGGCAAGAGAGGGGTGGTGACTCCAATTCTAGGTCACCTGCTTATAACTGGACCAGAAAAACAGTAACAGGAGCAGTTAATGTTTAGTGGCCTGTAAGTCATTTACTGCTTCAGTCCAGAAGACAAATACCCAGGATGACTACCAGAAGTGATGGAGGGATAGATAGGCCTGGCTCTCCACCCTGGAGTCAGCAGGGAGGCACACAGTGGTACCTTCTGAGGAAACCTGTGGCACGCTACTGCTGCCACTCCAAGCTGGGAAGTCCAGAAGCCCACGGGCCTTTCAGGGTTTTGCAACCGTCAGCTTTGATGATTTTCATTTGGCTGCCTGGGAGGAGGGGAAGTCAGTAGCTGTCCTCCAAGCAGCAGTCTCATAAAGATAACTGTATTCTCACTTTTAAAGAGGACTTTCATTCCAAAGATCTGTGATACAAATGAAGAAGGTGCCCGTTCTCCCTCCAAAAGTTTGGACTGCACTGACAGTGCTGTGACACAGTGCAAGTCCCCTTCCCTCTCCGTGTGCTCTGTCCTCACTGTTTGACTGCCTGAGAGGTTTTCACCTTTTTTCTCCAAACATGTTTTCCTCTTTGGCTACTTTTTCTTTCCTACATAAAGCACAAGCCTAGTAATATTCAAGAAAATGACAACTGTAAGCCCTACAGTGTTCGAGTCAGCTAAAACGCTGATGAAATGATTTTGCTTGTCCCTGATCTCCACTGCTGTCAGTTCTGGTACTTTTCACAGTTTGAGATTCACTTTCAAATGTGTCACCTTGGCTGAGGCAGGCTCTTTGGCCTCAGAACGGCACCCAGCCACCTTAAATCCTTAAATCCTCGTGCCCCAGAGCAAACCGGCTGCTATGGAAAAGCCTTCCTTGGTTTGCAGACAGAAGGGCTGGCTGCCGTACTCCACCTAAGTCCCACAGATACCCTCTGCGCTAGGGTTAACAGAGAAAGGGACTGTGTGTTTCACTACTCTGCCATGGCTGGCTGTTGGCAGCAATAATAACCCAAAAGAGTCAGGAAAATTCCTGGGCAGAGGAGCCCTGGCAGGAAGCATGTCAGTGAGCCGTGTTGCAGAATTTGCAGCAGCGGATGGAAGCTGGAGGGAGAGCATACACAGCCCGTGTAACTCTGCTGGAGCACTGGCACAGGCTTGGGAAGAGGAGCAGAACTTTTCCTAGACATTAAAAACGTGGTAAGAATCTTCTCATAACTCTTTCTCCACACTCAGTTAAACTTTCCTTGATGACCTTCCCTGCTCCTTCTGAGGTGTGGTGTAAATCACAGACATAAAATTACACGCAGCTCTGTGTGAGCAAGCATTTCTCCACTGTAAGTCTGGCTCACTCCCTAGGTAACTGGAGATATTAAGAAGTTAAATCCTTCAAACTACTGTTGCAAACAGCAGCACTTGACATGGTGACCCGAGACCGGAATAATCTTGGACTCTGATCTAGTTAAACATCCTTGTCTAATAACTGCCTCAGGCTTTCAGACTGCAAAACTGGGAAAATAAAGCTGCATCACGATACAAAACATCTTTCTTGTGACATTCCTGGCTAAGAGCCTGCTCACCTTGAGCAGCCAGGTCAAACAGGCAGGTAGGAAGAGCTGGGGGCATCGATGGCCAGACAGGAATGGACAATTCAGGCTACAGTTCTTCAGGCTGCAGTTCGGTTCTCAATAAAACCAATTACCCTTCCAAGGCTCTCAGCACTTTTGTTTCAGCCCATTACATCGGCTCTGTAAAGCGTGCTTCACTGCTCAGTGAGGTAGGCTTTACTGATGGTGGGTGTCTCGGGCCTGCCAGGCTCCGTATTGATGCTCACTGCCTACTTCTGAGAAGAATTTAGATGATATTTTCTGGAGCATGCACAGGAAATCCCTGGATGGTGACTCTGGGAAGTGGGGTCAGGAAAGACTGTTATCCTCAGGTCTGAGAGTACACAGCCCTTTCTGGAAGCAGCATGATGCCAGCATGTTCATGGAGAGAACTGCAGGATAAGCAAGAGCCTCTAAGCAGAGCTATGTTACACATCAAATGATCCCTAGAGAACATGAGAAAATGTAAGAGCAGCAGTTCTTAAATAAGTAATAAAAAATAAGAAATGTAGAGTAAAAGAGTAAATAAACTGAGGCCACACTCAAGGATGGAAAAAAAATCATGACAATAGGCTGCATTTTTCCCATTGGTGGCGGCTGTCTCTCCCAGCTAGCTCTGCCTTTCAGTGCCGCAGCACTTCTTCCTCTTTAAACTGCCATTTCAGCGGATTAGCCCTTTGATAGCCGCTCCCAGCCCTGCCAGCCTCCGTTAGTATCTGCTTTGCTGTCAGACAGATATTTGCAGAACTGGAAAGCAAAGCCAGACTAGGCACATGCCACCCCACCCGACTCCTGGGTCCCTCAGCGGGGGAGACTCCAGGACGCCCCTTTCTGCCCCCCAGCCTGCTTCAGCCGTATGCGGATGACAGCACAGTGCCATGTTGACCACTGGGACAGGACGGAAAAATTAGAGCCTTTGAGGTTCATTTACTACATGACAGGTGTAATATTCAGAGTTTTTAAGAGACCTTTCTTTTGCCTTTCAACAGTGGTAGCAGTTCAAAAAGACCCTTAAAAATTCTTTTTGTACACTGTCCTAAGAGCTGCAACTATAGACACCCACTCCTGGACGGAATCCAGAAGTGTCAGCAACAGCCCGAGGGTTAAGTCCCTTCCCTTCTTATTGAAAACAATAGTCTAAAGCTCACCATGAAACTCTTTGTTCCATATCCTCTACAATGAGGCCAAATGAGACCCCAGGGCATCCCACAGCGATAATTCAGCCTCATGTAACTTGCCTGAGGGTCTGGGAATTAACATTTGAAGTGATGGGGTAGGTAAAACTTTCCTCACAGCCTTGGCACTGCAACACCCACCAGAGCCTGGAGTATTCCTGAGGTGGCCACACTGTGTAATGTTTACTATGGCTTTTTACTCTGTGCACGCACTTTGGTAGAGATCCAGTATATGCTGCCTCCTACTTCTTCCATATTTTTCTGGTCTTCTATCAATTAATTTTCTTATAGATGCATGTCCTGCTTCAAAACACATTTGTAATGGAGAAAAAACAATATTCCTAACAAGCTTTTCGTCTATAATGGGCATGAACAGCCACCTCCTCAACAAAACCCAACAACCTTAATGTAGTTGATTTAATTTCTTGTGACACACCTCACAGTTTCTGTAATTTTGCCTTTGGCGCTGGCATCCAGCCACAGTGGCGAGTCATTGACAATACCATTTCAAGGGTTAAATTTACATGTTTTACATAATGAGTACACACATTTTTCCGTTCCTACTAATTAAATTCATTGAGTCTTCCGTGACTCCACTGTCACTATGCAAATGGAGGCAACCTACCATTGTTGAGAGAGGTGCAAGGCTATGGGCTCCAACCCTCTCCGTCAGTCACTCTCTGGAACACAGCCAGGCCTTTGCAGGGCTGCGGAGACGACCCAGACACTACAGCACATATTTCTGGACCTCTGAGAGGGAGGAAAGTATAAAGTCTGGAAAAATAACAGTATCTTCCAAATCTGTCAGAGATCAGGACTGTCTCTGTGCAAGCTGGGAAGTGTCAGGACTTCACTACTTGCCACTTTCTGATTACATATAAAAGTGCTCATTAAAATAAAATTTCCTACTTTAGTTTATGTTGCTTGTCTTTAGCAAAATTCTGCTCTCAGAAATTGTTAGAAAATACACAGCCATGCCTCCCAGCATAGGCACGTTTCTATATTCCTCCTGCAAAAGGTTGTCATCCCTAAGTGTCCTGGTTCCCGAGGAACAGAAGGTACTGGAAAAGCATGAAAAGGCAGCAAGGTCTGGGAAGGAGTGGTTTGGAGATATTTCACCTCAGACTCAGTAGACTCCCGACAGCAGCAGAAAAATGCAGTCTAAACCAAAGCCATACGTGTAACACAGCGACAGAAAGAAAACACTTCAAGGTCTCAGGGAAGAGACAATGTCCCTGCCTGTCTTTGTACACCTACCATTATATATTCTGATCTTGATTGGCATCCTGCCCCTCTACTGCAATTTAAAAAAAGCAGATATATATGTATCTTTAAATTCACCAAGCCTCATCTCGACAGCCTCAATTCTCTGGAACTCCTGCATGAAGGGAAACATCAAGTAACCTTGTCTTGCTCCTTGCAGTCCTGGGCAGATTTGCTGCTCGGAGGCAGCTCCAATGCCCTCACCAACCTTTCACTTGCCTCTCGGTTGCGTTCAGGGAAGGGCCGGCAGAGCTGGGAAGCGGCGGGAGGGAGGCAAAGCCCAGCGGGGCAGAGCAGTGCTGCCTACATTGTCGGGGGCTGCCCAGGGAAACCCTAACCTCCTCTATTGAGAGCATCCCTACTCACAGCCAATGGTTAGTGAAGACAAAATATAAAAGATACTTCATAATTGGACTTCTTGCACTTCAAATGGCCACTAATTATTTTGCCTCCTTACTAACCTCTTCTCCAGATGGCTTTCAAGTTGTATTTCTGTACCTCTGATACATGTATAATACTGACTGAGGAAATAATGATCTTACCTTTAAAGTAATGAAGAAGAAAGGATCACACAGGGATATCAAAGCCACCAGAAGACAAATCCAGGTCAAACGAGAAATGGAAAAGAGAAAGAGAGAGAAAAAACAGTTAGATTTGTATTTCATTATGAGCATGCCAGCTAAACTGGAAAAAAGAAGACATTTTAAATCTATTTAGTTTGCTTTCTCCAAGCAAATGATAAAGTAAAAACAATGGAGCAAATGAAATAGAGTGACACAAAGTGCTTTTGTCAGGGGATAAAGATTTCAAAGATTTATGCAAATAATTTTTCACCAGCATTCCTTTGTGACACTGACTTGCTGTCATCAAAGGAGCAACAGGAAGGTCTTTTATGTACTATGAAATTTAACACAGACACATACCATTCCACTTTTGAACTTAAGTATACGTTACTTAAGTGTAAGTAATGGATGCAGATATAGAGAAAAGGTAGGGCATGTATCAATACATCTGTCTGCACACACTTAACAATATTAACCCCTTGGCAAAACTCCAGTTCTCACTGGTACCAGCCCAGTCCACTGTATTTGCCATGTTATCTCAAAGCCCCGGGCACAGTTTTAATATCCAGTCACTTTTCTCTGTATTAGCAGTATACGTCCGGCACTCAACCAAGGAAAATGCTTTAGAGACCTGTTAAAACTAAAACAAAAATCCATACAACAACAGAACTTTGGTGCAATGGAAGGATAAAAAGGGGAGGGGAATAATTACTTGCAAGAAAAGAAACAAAGACTGTTCTTAAGTCAGAAATTCTGTGAGTTTCCTGGGGAATTTATCAGAGAGACTGAAAGACTTCTAGTGTTACTGAAGGAAGCAAGCAGGAGGCTCAAGTGCTTTAATTGTCCCTTCATTAGTGCTCCAACACTGTGGTGAAAGGTTTGACACAAGTGTCTGTGAATAAAGAAAAAAACCCAAGCAAATGTGAAATTCTGCCTCATGTCACATGTGCCCCTCCCACCTGCATACAGGTTTCATGAATGTGGTATGGCATGTTTGAATTATTTTTATAATGCTTTCCATTTTCATTGATGATAAAAATACGACCACAATGTTTGTGTTTGGTTTTTTTTTTAATATCATGAGGAACCTTTTCAAGAGCTGCAAAATCAAGCTGCAGTTATATGAAAAACCTCAGCAAAATGGTGTCATGAGATATCTCTATATTTTCTACTCGAGCTCCAATGCTTGAGCCTAAATGGCACACATATAAAGAGATGCTCTTCCAGAGAAATTAAGATCATAATGTAAGAAGAAAGACCACAGATAGATAAAGAAAGCAACTGTAATGTGCTGGGCTAGTACAGCAAATGTGTCTACTGTGGTGGATGGAGGAAGCTAAGCACTCACTGTGCTCCTCACAACCCTGCAGGAATATCTTGACTAGACCCCTGGTCCAGCTCGGTGGGGGCTGTGATTGCTCAGTGCCGCCTCCAAGGCAACCAGCCCTACTGATGGCAACACGCTGCTGCCTGGGCACCTCTGCACTGGCTCCAGTTCACGGGGTAGCAATATGCTGTGGTAGCAACAAGCTGTGAAACTCCTCTCCTCCCCCAGGCCAGAGGTGGGTGCTGAGAAACTGGCCCTCCAGCTACGAAAGCCGTGTGGGGACAGGCAGCAGACAAGTTTCAGCTATGGCACTGGCTTGCACTCATTGTGAGGCTATGACGAAAATAAGGGCCTTCTGCCAAAGCATTTCTGCCAGCATAGTCTTCCATCCACCTTTTTTTTCTGTTTATGCAAAAAGACAGGGAGGAAATGAGATCTTGGATAAAGTCACTCTGCTGAAGGACTCAACAGGGTGGGGAGACCATAGCTCTAAATAAATTCCAGTTATGATCTCACTCCTCAATAACTACTGAGCAAAGATGAATGAGAAATGAGCAAGGCCATGTGTAACGAGACGTGTTTCACTGGGTTCATACGGTCACAAAAGTAAGTGGGAACATGAACTGTCTCTGACTTTCACCCCCAAACCTTTACAGGCTGCCTGTTACTGCCTTGGTACTCATGAATGTATTGAATTCACTCAGTGAATTCAATTTTTGAAAAGGAAAGCAGTGAGAATGGAGGAAGCTGGTTAAAAAAAAAGTGGTAACTAGAAGAGTGAGCTCTGTAAGGCAGGAGAACCCAAAGGATCTGGAGTTTGGGCAGGAGTTTGTCTGAGGGCTCTTCCCTCCCACTGAGATCTGCCCCAGGAGATTTCTTGTCTCTGAGTTGGGGGAAAACCTCCTGATTCAGCTGGTCCTCTGAAAGCGACAGAGAGTTCTGCAAGAACTTCTACAAGATTATTTATCTTTTCTTCTGTCTCAACAGGGCCCTGTAGCTCCAGTTCCCCACGGAGAGCTGGAATGAACCATAAAGCACATGTCCTGGTGCTGCAGGGGACTGGCACACTGCGCAGTAATTTACTCTGTGTATTTCCAAGATATTCTGATGACTGGAGGTGCAATATCAAGGCTGCACTACACAATCAGCAGAAGAAGAGAGTCCTGTACAACTAACTCCAGAAAAAGATACCCTTTTCTAGGTGAGTACCTAATGCTTTTCATTTTACCAGTTTGGCTTTCAATTGTGGGCAATACCGCGCTATTGGAAGATTCAACATAAAGACAAAATGGAAAAGCTAGTCTTTATTCCTGTGCCAAATGCTAGATCATAGAATCATAGAATGGTCTGGGTT
>KL290839.1:1520-15246 GCA_000699545.1 Podiceps cristatus
AATTTACTGAGTTCCTGCAGGCCTCCACAGACTCCAGAAAAGGTTCCGTACTCCCTGAAGGAGATGCCCACCTAGAGCTGGAAGGAAGCAACCTAGCCCAGAGTTTTACTTTAGGCACCCATGCACTAACACAATCTCCCCAAGCTATATTGAAAATTACTATTGTAAGCAAATCCCTGAAGTGAAGCTTATGATATACGTTTTATTTATGGCCCAGGGGAGTCAGGTAAACTTTCTTCAGTTTCTCAAATTTAAAAGAGGCTCCGCCCCCCCCCCCCCAAAAAAAAAAAAAAACACCACCAACCAAAACTGAGAAAAACACTAACTCAAAGAATTAGATTTCTCTCATCGTTATCTAACCACAACAAATTCTTTGCATAGTAACAAAAAGTCATGAAACCATTTAATCGCCTTTTAATTTGCAAAACATTTGTTTTAAGAAAACGAAGTATTGAGGTAGAAGACAAGGGATTACGCTGATGTATTTTTCAGACTTTACAAAAAGTCAGAAACTACCAGACGTCTCCAGGTCAGCTTGGCAAAGAACAAACCACAATAACATTTATGAGTACAAACAGATTATTCCCTTCTCAATATGGAAAACTACTAAACAGAGGTAGAAGGCGTTCATGATCCCAAAGAAACCTATAAAGATCCCACTTATTTTGGCAATGTAGTTCTGAGTTCTAAGTGACTTCTGTCCAAAAAGAATACACATCAAAATTCAAGCTCACATTTCCCAGGCTGCAGCAGGTCATTGTCTCCCTTCCAAAAATAAAATATCCACAAATAAAGCAAAACCACCACAACCTCCTCAAATATAATTTGCCCATTATTCTTACTATGTCAAACTCCCTCACTTCTGCAAGGTAACAATCCATACAGCAGTTAAGCCCAAGAAGCTTATAAAGGTCTTAAACGGGGTTTAAATCTCACACTGACCCTGTGCATACAGACGAATTGTATGCTCTATGAAACAGGCTTTAACACTGGCCCACGGAAATCTTGCCACTTAACTGTAGGGCCATGAAATTAGTCAGGTAACAAATGCTGTGGGAGCAGAAATGGTTTAAAAACCCCTCGTTCCAGCTAGCAGAATGGGTTTACCCACTGGAGAGGTACAGACCACCAATTCCCAACACCTTATTCCCTATGCGAACAGTGGTCAATGATCATAGCAAGGCAAATCCAGGCTCAGAAAAAGCATGCAAGGCTGCAAAGGAGCAAGATGAAACAATTATATCCTCTAATTATAACAATTCTCCTTGCCAGACAGCCTACAGACAATTAATACTTATCCATAAAAGAAGATCTGGGTGCGTGCCAGGTGGTATTTTTGCATGACCACGAGGAGGTCACCTGCTGTTAAGGCTTCTCTGAGCCTAATATACGGCTCCTCAAACCTGCTAGAGTTGTTTTTCCATTCACTATGGCAACACAGACGCACAATCCTAACATCATGGCAATGCGCTTACATCGCGGAACAGAATTGTTCTAATAAGATAAAAATTACTTTAGCAGAGAATGCATTTTTTCATTCCAGAGCTGTTTAAGGATCTCCGCTACAGCTTGCACAGGACAACCAAAGATAACCCTGGCTCTCTCAGGTAAAACAGTAGGAAGACAGGCATGCAGAGCAGAATTCGTCATAGACAACAGTATTTCCCCAGTTTCTTGCATCTCTTTTACAGCTCTGAGCTCCCACCTCGCTGCTGTCGCACTTCTAGCCACACTAAAAGTTTGCCGTGACCGACATCAGGCACACTCAGATTAATGCAAACAAATGCAGACCTGAGTGTGGTCTTATTTCCACATGCTCCTTGCTAGAGCAGATCTGTCTCACCTTCTTTCCCCCTCCTTCACTGTTTTGCAGTTTTGTAGGATACAAAGGTTGAAATGCTGCATTTAAATCAAATGTCAGAACCTCCACAACACAGAAAATGGGGCCCTTCAGTAGCTTGCTTTTCAACCAAGACATTTGGTGATACATTTGGCAGGAAACTACAAACTCACCATTTATTTTCCTTAAGTACCAAATGTTTTGTTAGACGCTTACTTTTGAAGGCAGACTGGAAAAAATGTAAACCCTGCCTATGAAAGGCCCATTGAGGCTTATTAGTTTACTTTATTCACCAACACATATGCATTTCCACAACCGCTGTCCTATGGATTTCAACCACTTCTATCATTTAAGCAGCCACAGAAGTCACAATCTGCGTCAGAACTGCACACTCCAGTTTTGGACAGTTTTCAGTTGACCAGGACTTGTAACAGATGTGTTTTAGCAATGAGGCCACAGTAGATTTTAAAGTCCTAAGCAATGCCAGTCCTGCTTGGACCTGCCCTGAGGACCCAGCAGAACCTTTCCAGCCCTATACTTTTATGCATACAAAGTATATTTATATCAATACACCTTCACCTCGCCTCAATATACTAAGAAACAAGTATCCCTTCACTCATTTCAGCACACAGCAAAAAAAGAATAACCACTGATACGCACCAGAGGGAGGGAGAAGAGAATACTTCAGCTGGTCACAAGGACCTGGGAGGAATCACTCGGTTCAGAGACAGCCTCTTGGCCCTCGATTCTAACCTCATCCATCTCCCCAGCCATGACAAATCAAATACACAGAATTGCATTATCCATATAATGTCATCAGTGACATCAAGAATAATTTTCACCTATGCAATAAATACAGTAACACTGAGTCTAGTCACCGCTAAACTGCTACTTGGACAGTAGAGTTAAAAGCCATTTGTACTTATTTATTCAAATGCAAAAAAAAAAAAAACAAAACTAATTGCCATTAAAAAAAATTCTATGGAACAAGTCTTGAATAAATACAATTCCTACCAGATTTTACTGGTAATTTAGTCTAGGCTTGAAGTGTCTATCATGTTTATTCCCTTCATTTCTGAAAAGCAACACAGCTGCCAAAAGTAAGTTTCCAAAAATACCTCAAACAATTCTCTTTCCCAAAAACACATGTAGCGAAGAACATCCAGAACGAACAGACGGCATTTCCTCTCCCTCAGCAGGAGAGGAGGTTTCACAGCAAATAATAAATGAAAACACCTTGAAGTATTTTACAAGCGTTCAGTCACATCACCATCCTAGCAATACATGGGGTTTATGGCCATTTGTACTGGCATACTTTGGAATCCAGAGATACTTCAACATGACAAACAAATCATTCAAGGTGGCAGCATCTCCTTTAAGAGAAAATTACAATCCATTTTGAAGGCAACTGGGGTGACTGAGAAAGGAAAAAATTCATATTTGAAGCCGCCCCCATCAGCATCAGCTCAGAAGAGATCAAGAGTGAAAGGCACAGTGTTCTGAGAATTTCTAAACAAATATCCTGCCTTTCTGTCTCTCTCTTGTTGCTCTGTTTTGGTTGTCATATATTTATTCCCTGATAGTTTTCAGACTTTGGCAAAGCCTTAGAACTGACTTTGCAGACCTGAATGCCAGAAATGCCAAGAGTAAAACTTTCCTCTCTAATTTCCACGAATTCCAATACAGAAGTCTCAGTTCCTTGCACAAGTAGTAAATCATTGATTTTTTTTGAAGACAACCATAAAAGTTAAATATAAGTAACTTAGTAAAAGTCTCTGAAAGTCAATCAATTGCAAAGCTGAAGAAAAAACAACCAAAAAAAAACCATAATCAATGTGCAATACTGCTTTCAATGTTGCACCAGCTTTTTGTACCATCCTTACACCACCTGCATGACATTCATTTCATACAAACATTTACATGTAACATTTACATTCTTTTAATAATTGGCCCAACAATGATACAACTCTGTTCTCCCAGACAGCCTGGGAGAGTCTGTAGTAGGTACCCTGCACAGCTTTAACACTGGCCCAACGTGTTAGCTTTCATTACTTTTAATGAAAAAACCCACACCAACCACATTTCACAATATTTTGGCTTAAAGAGCAAAAGTAGCTACAGGCTGTATGACCAGCCACTGCTTAAACACTGACATCTGCTTGGATTAACCTCAACAGTTTAGTAAACACACCGTATGACTAGATATTTCATGACTGTGCCAAAACTCATGTTTGTCAGAGGTCAAACAGAGGATCAGATTAACCTCAAGATTTTTGAAACAGGAGTAAGAATTGAGAAAACCTTAAAGTCTGCTTGTAGTTTTTCCAAGAACAGCTTTCCTCAAAAAAAAAAAAAAAAAAAAAAAAAACCACACAAAAAAACCCACACAAAAACCCCTCCACCAAACCACACCACAAAAACACACACAACACAGACAGAGATACAACTCATACTATCCAGGTGTCCTGCAAGACTGCCTGCATATTTTGGACCTATGTTAAAGGGAAGGAACAGATGCGTATAATCTTCATTTTTAATAAGCATTCTAGTAAAAAAAAACCAACCGTTGAACTAATTTTACTTTTCTGCAGAGTATTAGGATAATTTGCTGCATGACCTTCCACAGACAGTAGTTACAATTTTATTATTTATTTTGAGGGGAAACCCCCAAGAAGATAAAGCAACACTACTTACAATGCAATTTTGCTCTTTTAATAGCCTTAACTCTTAATATATTTCTTGGCCTCCAAGATGTGATGGTTACCATCACTCCTTTTCCAAAACAAGCATCAGCATGAGCAGGCTTTCCTATTTTCTTGTTGAATCACTACCAAACAACAGCATTAAGAGTACAAAGAACAGAGGCCAGATTAGGAAGTAGCAATACTCCAATAACACACTCATCATGCAGAGATGCCATTCACAGTAGCTTCTGCAGTTTCGTGAGAATTATTTTTTTCCAGGCATCCCTTTACATCATAACCAGTCTGAAGGGAGAGTCACGGTTCATAGACCAGCAAGTTGGAAAAGGGACACCTTAGGCAGCTTTTGTTTCAGAGTCCAACACGTGTTACTAGGAGCAACATCCATTGAACTTACATTCAGAACAAAAGCCAGAGCTATTTCCAAAGAAAAGCTTAGTGTTTCACGTGCTCCTGTACCTAAGCACTAACCTTATTTAACTCCTTATTAAAAAACCCTTCCTACTGGATTGTTTTAGCACAAAATTGGATCTATTTTCCAGTTTGTTTTTAATTAAAAACCACCATCAATTTTTGGCCTTACAGAAGGGATGGGTCACTTGTACTGTACAAATTAAGTGGCTATTTTTGACACAAGATAGGCATGCAGCTGCTCACAGAAAGACAGGTTGGGCCTACAGGAACCAACCTCATGACATTCAGCAAGGACAAATGCTAAGTCCTGCACCTGGGACAGACAAACTCCCTGCCTGCTGACACAGCCCAGGGAACAGCTCTGCAGGAAAGGACTGGGGAGGCCTGGCTAAACTCGAGGCAGCAGCACGCCCTTGCAGCAATGACAGCTGAGAGCGCATGGCCTTACCGACAGGAGCCCAGCCAGCTGAGGGATGCAATTACACCCCCCCACGCAGCACTTGGAAGACCACAGGCAGAGTGCTGTACCCAGTCTGGGATTTGGCGATATGAGATAGACGTTGATAAACTGGAGAGAGTTCTGCAGAAGGCCACCAAGACAGTTGCGGGCTGGAATGCTTGGCCTGTGAGAAGCTGAGGACGCTGGGCTTCTTCAGCCCGCAGAAGGGATAGCTTTGTGGGGGGGACCTATAGCAGCCTGCCGCTGCCTACGGGGATGTTAGCAAGAAAACAGAATCAGGTTGTTTAGTGAGGTGCAAGGTGGGAGAATGAAAGAATTGAAAAAGATTACCACACCTCCAGTCACGGCAACCCTCATTCACAGAACTATACTGTGGACCACAGGCTGTCCTCTTGCATAAGATCACTGTTCCCATTCATTTTGATGAGATGACATGCTAAGATCTATTTTTAATTAGCCTTTGTAAGTCACTTCTAAATGCAACTTTAAAAGCTTCAAGAGCCAACAGTTTAGTCATTTTAGCACAGCTATACAAATCTGTGTCATACCAACTAAAATAAATCCTCTTGGAATGAATACAAATTTTGATCAACCCTTTACAGATAAATAATCTTAAAATACCAATAACATTCATCATACTTTATAAAGAAAGGCACATAGACAGACTAGTTGCATGAATTGTTGAAGACCTAAGAAATTATACTATGAGTATACCAAGTCTAAAAAGCATGAAGTATTTTAGGAAAAATTTTAAAATTCATCTTATGTCTCTAGGTTTTCACCTCTCACTACTTTACCACTGTCAAATGACTCATTTATATACTCATTTATATTTCAGGTTTGGGACTTTTAACCAGAGATGTCTAAATACTGCACACTATCTTTCTTAAATCTGTGGACTATATATTGAAATGACTCCTCTAGGAACATAACTTTGTTTATCAAGCTTTTTGGAATTTCTCAACTCCAGTAGAAAAGCTTTACTTAGCAGGCTGCCATATCACAGTGAATGCAAACATGTTAGCATTTCTATTATAGAAATGTGTAGTTCTTTCTTTACCCACCTCCATTTCAAATGCTCCCTTAATGAAATTTTAAAGTACCTTTTGCAGTAATATCTTTCACTTCTTTGTCAACAACAAAACATACTATATTTTTCATTTTCCTTACTGATAAACAATACCTTTCTCCCCACATACTCCTCCTCTGCAAGGAGTGAGAGTATTTCACAGGCTCTCATATTAGGACACAATTTTAATGGGAAAAGCAGTTACAAGTTCTGGAAAGAGAAAGTTTCATAAGAGTCAGGATGTCATGTTAACAAGCGACAGAAAAGAACACGCATTTTAGTTACAACCAGTGGTACAACATTGCATTGAGATAAGTAACATAATAGTCCAGTCCAAATAGAGAAATCAAGTACACTTGGATTAGAAACATGAGCTTACCAAAATCCGAGTGCTCAATACTGAGTAAGTGCTACACAGAGGATAGTTTCATGCTGCTGCAGTGTCCTCATTCCCCCCCAAAACCCTACTGGGTTCCCAAGACACAGTTATATGCACAGAACCTCCTTATCTATCCCCCTAACAAACATTGCACCATAGGGCTGCCTGGCTGAATGTTACTTTAAGACATCTGGCATATAAATACGTGTCATGCCATTCATGGAGTCCTAAAAATACCTTCCTTTTCATTGCTAATACTTTCTTCCCATTGAAACAGTGAGATTTTCTTTTCATTAGCAAAACCAGCTCTCAAGGAAGCCAAACTGTTCATGTACTGTCTGCAAAGATGCATGTATTTTGTAATACAGCCCTTCCTTCTTCACATACAGCTTAGAAAACAGCAAGATTAAAAATCCCCCTCTGACAACTTCTTTTTCAATACCTCTCTCTCACATTAAAGATCCGTGTATCTAAATATTAGTTTAGCAAGCCTCCAGCACTATATACTAACGCAAAATGTAAGAGAGCTTACAAGGTCAACTACACACAAGTAAGCTGCTTAATACCTTTTCTAAATGTTTCAAATCTACTTAGCTGCTCCTTGCATTTTATGTCTGCAAAGCTCACCAAAATAACAGTAAAAACACAGATGCATGCAAAATAGTTAGATAAGACACACTTCTATGCGAACAACTGAACAGCAGAACGCTCTCACCTTTTTCCAGAAGAGTCGGCACTACAGAAGCAGTGCAAGGTTACATAGTGAAAACACATTTACTGCAGTAGCAGTCAAATCCAGTTGGTGTCTTCATTCTCAGTGAACAATAAAATGCTGAGCCTGAAACTTAACACTTTGTTGCTGAGTTCTGCTTGCAAGTCCGAACAGGGAATGGGGTAACAAACACAAGCTTCTCTATGACAACAGGCTAATTTGGAAGGGTCTTAGGACATGAATGCCACAAGGCTATTTCTCATTTGACTGCACACCCTGGCTCAAGAGCACTGATCTATTTTTCTATTTGTTCAGAGTTATTTTCTCTCTCTTTTTTTTTTTTTTTTTTTTTTTTTTTAAACTGATGCATGATCCATATGGATTCTGGCATTTGGAAGCATAAACAAGACCGCCACTCACTACAGAAGCACAATCAGGGTATTTCTAAGGCATTCTTCATCATAATATCAATGAATCAGACCATAGCCATGCTAGTACACAAACAATGATTGTTTTCTCTAATTTCAATACTAAAAATTCCTTTACTCCACATTTTCCAAATCACTAGTGAACTTATAAGATTTCCACATTTTGACTGAAGTTTTTTAAGATATACAGAAAACTACCTAGAAAATTTTCATCAGAAGAGCTTTGGGCTTTTTTCTAGTCTTTTACAAGCAAAGTGAAAACACATTTTGCCAACTCTAAAAAAAAAAATAAAAATAAAAATTCAGACCTCATTTGTATAGTCCTCCTGACAAAAAAGCTGGCAGCAAATTGGGCAACAAAACAGACCTCACTGAAGTACTTTTGAGTGGAACAGTGAAAACTGGAGATGACTAGTCTCAATTTTAAGCCTGTGACGACTGACCGTGGACACTGCATTTTGCACGAGTTTTTCTGCAAAGACCAGTTCTGCAGTTAGTGCCAAGCAGGCATCCACCATCCACCTGTGCAGAACTTGGTACTGAAATCAACAGCTGTATACAAAAAAATACACTAAACACATTTGCAAACTCGGACTAGAAACTTCAAGACTATACTTGAACTCGTACAAAATGCTTGAACTTGTACAAAATGCAAACCAGCTGCAAATAAGTTCATACTAGTACTACAGAACTGGAAACACTAACGCTGACAATGAGAATGGTTGTGTTGCATCTTATCCTACAGCATCAGATTTCAGAATTCATAGACCTCCAAGCTTACACCCCACAAACCATACAAGGTTACTTCTTTTCTCTTCTTCTGCAGGGCTTTCCTTTCCAATATACAGAAACTTAAACCTACAAATACAAACATGGCACTTCTAGTGTATCCCAGACACGCTACATTCGCTTACAGATGTCAGAGTGCGCCACGGTAAGGTAACACCACCCCGTGAGCTACTGGCAGTTGCACTGCAGCCTGTCCTTGCCACTCCGTTCCGTTAGCCTCGGACCACACACCTTTATGGAGCCTGAGCAACTGATATTAGTATACATAGGCATTATTTGTTTAAAATAAAAGAGGTGAAACACAGCACCAGAAATGTGAGGTTAAAACAAGTTAGTTTAAATCCACAAACTGCCTCTGATAGGAAAACATTTAATTCATTCTAAACTGCTCAGAGTTCTTAACTCCTGTTACGTTTCTCCACACTATTAAGCAATGGCACTATCTTAGAGATTTCCTCTAACATGTCATGTCATGTCCTAACTGAGTTTCTCCTGGGTGGATGGCCATGGTTAAAAAAAGTAGAACTGAAAGAAGTACTAAAAGCAGGCGTTGAATTGAATTCAATGCCCATTTGCATTTCTCATGTCCAGAAAAAAAGGTCACTTTGAGTTTTTCACTCCAAGCTTTAGCACAGAGTCCAGGATATCTATATCATTTGGAACAGCAGAGTCACAGGACTTTCATTTTTTCCCAGTGAGGAACTCTTCCACAGAAAGACCAAAAAACCCCACAATCATCTTGCTTTTGGATCCATTTCTCAACAGAAGTTTAAAGTAATTTCTGTACACAGGTTTCTCTCTACTTTTCATTTTCTCACTAAGGTCTCCAGTCATTAAAGTAAGAGAAATCCTAAGGATATACACCTGCTACGTGTTCTCACTTCAACTCACTGACTGAGCCAGGACACCTGTGTAGTTATCAGATCAACCCATGGGACATTTTGGTTGAACTATTTGCTTTGCTACAGATTTTGGTGAGATCCTCAGCAACTCACTGTCTCAGCTCTCCCTATAAAAACTGAATTATGTGTTAAGGCAAAAACACCAAAGGTTCTGAGGCCACAATAAGCAGAGAGGATGCGAGTATCAAGCAGAGCTCTGGGTTAGGGCAGCAACAGCTCAATCCTTCCGCTCCTCCATCAAGCCTATTTCTAAATTATACTAACAAACTCTTGTATAGGGAATATTCTCTTTTTCCCTTCCTCAACACAATACAGTAATGCTACCAAAGAGGTACTATTGCTTGTACAACCATACCTACAGATGGAGTCAATGAAAAAACTTTCACTCACACATCTAAACTAAGCTATCAATTTAACACAAGCTTATCTTTCTAAATATTGTATTTGACAATAGGGTATGGAGTTTTCCAGATATGTAAGTAAACAGACCTTCTATTAGCATGCTTCTAGGAAAAAAACAAAACAAACATTTTTGTGCACCTTAACTGTTGGATTAGAATGGTAAATCACTAGCATAAAGAGATTTTACACTATCTGTAGGGAGAGCAAACTTCTGCAAGCTATGCCAAAAATTAGTTTTCTTTGCCTTTCATTCCCTTCTACATGATCTTACAGGCTCAATTCTCTCCTCCTCCAAAGAAATCCCATTGAGGAAAGAGTTGTGGACCACTCCTTTTCCATCCCCTGTTGGTCACTTTTCTTCTACTTATCTATTGCCAATGTTTTTAATGAGAAAAGATACTCGGGATTTTGATGTTGCAATCAAGGATGTTGCAAGAGAATGAATAGCAAATCAAAAATATATTTTCCCTTTTTACTAGGCGCTATGCCTTCCAACATGCTTCTAGCACAGGTTAGCATGCAATCCGAAACTCGGTCTTCTCTTGCTTCACAGCGAGGGAGACTCAGCGTCTGCTGATGCTAGAGATAAGAGATTCGTGTTAACTGACAAAATTAAGGTATTCCAGGAAACAGAAAACTAAAGCACTTATAGAAAGCAAATTCCCTAACAAATACAAGAAGTATCAACAAAGACAGTAATATCATTCGTTATTGATGTTCCACTTGAGGAATTAGCAAAATATTCAAAATACCTATAAAGATTGATTCATAAGGCATGGTATATCAAAACAGGATAGTTTTGTGCTTTCTGGAAAAGGATCTCTGCTTTAATTAAGGCCACCTCCAAGGTTTAAAGAATCTAATTTAATCCTTGTCTGCACAAGAAAATCTGTGTCATTTAGCCAAGCAATACCTGGGTGGTTTTACATAAACTAAGAAGATCTCTATGAACAAGCTCCTAACATTCATTAAGTATTTGCTTAAATCAGTTTGGCACATAGCAATCATTTACTGAGGTATCTTCTTTTTAGCATGCCTCTGCAAGTTTATTAGCTTAACCTGTCAATTTAAAATTCAGCTTCTTAAATAGTGTAGTGTCTCATAGCCGAAGTCTTAGGAACGACAAAAAGTTACTACAGGTAAGCAGTTAACTCCCACCAGCCACTCTGCAATATTACTTCATGCACATACTCCTTCCCTCTTGCACAGCAAGAGAAATTATTTTTGTCAAGGTGGCCTGTTCCATGTCAAGAGGGGATAGAGCATGCACACAAACGGTCACTGTAGCACAGCCGGTAAGGTATAACTTGTCAGTCACGGCAAACCTTCAGTCTCAGAAAGGCGGAACTTGCAATGCCATTGCTGCCATGAGAGAGAAAACCACAACAGCTCACCTGCCGCAAACTGAACTTAGTCAGCAAAGACATCGAAAAAATGACCTGTGAGCAGTCAGGGTAGCGAGGTCTGGACTCCTTCCTAGCCTGCACACCTGCTTCTTGCTCATACTACAAAGCATGAAGCAGGCAGTTGGAAGTCCCGAGGTTCCCTGCATTAAGGGTTTCTAACCAGTTCAAACCATGGAAAAGTTGATTCACCCCTGAGCATTGTATTCCAGTTTCAAACATACAGAGTATCTGGCTGCAAAACCCCTAGACTGCACAAGAAAGGGCTGAGACGGCTCTCTAACAGGCACTTCAATCCATACGCTACATTGTGGTAACACCATCAGTTTAATCTACAGGGCTCAACCTATTTTCACATCTCAGTGAAGGAGTTCAGACGTTCATACAACAAAATAGCTGAAACTTAGTATACCTGAAGTCAAGTTTTGATTGAAACAGTATCATCAGCTTCCTAGTTTTGCCCCTTTTGGTTGCAGTGTATTTGTAGTTTTATAAAGTTTTAAAATAAAGTATTTACACTAATTATTACGCAATGCTGACTCACATGAGAAACATGCTAGAGCACAGCTGGAGGATGTGGTGGATGCTATTAACTCTTAGCACAAAATGAGCTGAACAAATGCATTTACTCATGCTGCTAAACACCGGTTTAAAAGCCAGGGCCTTTGTACTTTATACATTAACACAGTAGCTGCAACAGCAGATGCATTCATGTCCATAAGCCACCCTATGTTTTGAAAAGAAACCTTAGATAAGAATCAAGACAGTTTATTACCTCCCACACTCTAACAGGAATGAAACAGATTTCACCACTGCAGTATTTTTGAGAAAGGGGAAAAAAAAAAATCTGCACTTGAAATACATGAGTATACTTTGCTCTTCAACAGCAATTAACAGAGTTGTATTGTAGCACCTCTCCAAAATGAATGGTACTAAAGAAAATTACTTGATTTTAGGGATACCTGTAACTGTAGTTATTGCTTAGCCAGACAGATGGAACTGTCTAGGAAGTCAATAAACTGAACTGTCACAGAAAGGAATGACTATTTTTTTCAAAATTTTACCTTTTCCCTTCAGCTGCAAGTCTCCTCTTACTTCTCTGCTTCAGTAATCAACACAGCTGCCACACTCCCAAACTCAGCCTGCCAGCTGCTCAGACCACAACCTTTCCACAGTACCTTCCAAGGTAACGTAACTAAAAGTAAGAACGATCCTCCCTCTGTTCTTTTCACCCCCACAGCACCCTATTCTTTCTTGTTAGAAGATCTGAAATCCCTGTTTTTACTGTCTACTCAGATACTTCTAACCTCATCCATGTGACCCACAGTTTGCCCTGCTGCACACACATGCCCCCTAACTCCCATTAAAGCTTTTGTTTCTCTGGTGTTTACTATCAGGAAGCATGCTTTGTACAGACAAATTTTCAAAATACTAATAATTCATCTTTATTTCCCTTGCCATGCTGTTTCAGGGCTCTCTTTCTCCTAAAAGAACTTGAATCACATCTACTATTATTTTACATCACTATGAAAACAATGAACAGATTCACTCATTCTCACAGAGTATCGATTTGCATCCTCTGAGACAAAGTGATTAGACAGCAGAAGACAGGCAACAGGCCCTGAAATCTGCAGTCAGAATCTCTTAAACCAGAACACATGTCACATAGCCTGCTGGCTTCCTCATCTGAGGCTGAGCGATGAAGGCTCATTAGAGCTGCAGTGTTATTTCTTTCCTTCCCTGCTGCAGAAGAGCTCCTAAAGCTCTGCAGGAGCTTATCTTACCCCGAGATGAGAAAAAGCTTATGCAGAAGGCACACAGTTCTTCAGAAAGAGTTATACTGGGGGAGGCCAATTGCTTGTTAATCAAAAGCCTCTTATCTGGAACCACCTGGACCTTTATGCTGCTCTAAAATGAGGTCTAGGAATCTCAGCAGGACTATTTCACATATACAGAGGTTCTCTACAGAGCAGCAGGGCAGAAACATACTGTCAGGGAGAGGTTGGTACCATTCTTTCCTGGGCACAGCCTGCACTTGGATCAGCTTAAGCTAATCAGAGATGTCTGGGAGCAGTTTCCTATTAAGATGAGATCCATATGAAAGGAAAAAAAAATAAAGCAAATGCTAGATCAGAAAATATTCAAGAATATTTATGTCACTTACAGACTACTCTAAGTAAGGGCAGAAGGAATCTGATCTTATGTTGAAAGACATTTTCCGGGGGG
>JMFS01142156.1:0-13262 GCA_000699545.1 Podiceps cristatus
GATGGCTACGGGCCTGCAGGCAGGGTACCCCGTTTATGTAATGCTTCACAAAGGAACCTCTCCACTGTTCAGACTTGCTTTTTCCACTCCTGGCTTGGCTCCATTTTTCCTTTTCTACAACCAATCTTTTCCTGTGTTATTTCCAGAAAGATTTTCTCGGTCTTTCTCTACAGCTTTGTCTCTCCCCTATGGCTTCAGTTTCCTAACACTGGATGACTCCGACAGAAGTATCTGCAGTACACATGCTTTCACAGTTCAGGTATCATTCAATGTAAATCTATCATATATCCTTCTCAATGTGATTTTTTTTTTTTCCCCTTTTTGCTATGAGCTATCAGGAAAACAAAATAATTCCACAAAACGTTGTGTCCTTACAGCATCTGCTTCTGAAACAAACAAACAAAAATTTAAAAGGCAACTTACTTATTTCTTGTTCTTTTTCATTTTTCTTTTGTGCGATTTGCCTTTTTAACTTGTTTACATCAGCTTGAAAAGATTCAACAACACGTTCACTTTTTTCTACATCTATACATACTGCCTAGGAGAAAAACATAACATATGCTAAGGTTTTGCAGAAATACAGGAAAGACTTCCACGACAACATTAATCAAGCTACTACCAGACAAGAAGCCATTCAAAACACAAAATTAAGAGCAGGAATTCACTATATCAGAGTATAATATTCAACCGGAAAATTGTTTTCTTTACTGGCTGTTGCCAATTCCCAACTGCTACAGGATAGGAAAAGCATTTCCAAATAACTCATCATTACAGGAAAATTTTGTAGTAAGATCTGAAGTTAGTTAATTCCTACTTGGTAGAAGAGACTTGACCTTTTTTGTTACTTTTTCTTTTTTAATTAATACACTGGTATTAGCACAGTAATTATACTATAGCAGCATGATTTTAAAATGTAGCATAAAGGTGCTACTTTTTGTACTAGACCAGATTAGAACTGGGATATGAAATAGTTGAGTCAAGAGGCAACTGATCTATTAAATTAAATCTATCAACCTCTATTAAATAAACAAGAGCCATGGATTTTTTTCAACAAGATTTCCCTATACTGGTTAGGAAACAAAGGTGAAATTTTCATAGATGGATCCAAGTTTAAAAACAGTTCTGGGTAACAGATTTCTTTTTCTAATCTGAACATGGATATTGCTTACTTCTTCAGAAATTAAATACTGGTCATGATTATTAAACATGTTTTGAAGCTTATACCACTCTAAAAGCGCTGATGAGTCTTAAAACAGTAAGTCACTGAAGTCACTAGCCATTTACTGCTTCTCCAAAGGCTACTATCAGGGATCTTACCAATGGAGTTGAAACACAGATATCGAACTGAAAGAGTAGTTCATTTTTAGAAGTTTCTGAAGTTTAAACCCTCTCCCCCTCCCAACTCACTGGTGAATAATGCAAATACAGGTATCTCAGCTGCTTTACCAGAAAACTTGTTATTTCCAGTCCTGTAACATTCTCCGTGAAACATTCACTTTAAAGATAAAGGTTCTTCTGTAAGCAATGTACAGCAGCATGATTTACGTGGCAAAATACTACAAAGCCACGCTTTTAACAGGTAGGAAGACAACTCCCTGATGACGTTACATTTTTCCATTTTTCCAGACAACAGCAAGAGAACAAGAGAATATACGTGCTCTTGGCAAAACCAGCGTTGCAGAGTAACACCATTAGCTAATGGGACAGACCTCTGAGAACAACTTTTCACGTCTCCTGAAGCCAGCATGAAAGCTCTCCGCCTTCTCGTTACGAGTTACCCACCTGACCGGGCAGGTTAGAAAGCAGCAACTTCCACAGAGAAGCAGTAGTTCTGCCGTGCAAGCGGGGTCAGGGGACGGATGGAGCGAGCACTGCCTTGTTCTCTGCTCTGCGTGCGGACCAGCAAAGCTACGCTGGAGCTGACACGCATATCGCTCCAGGGCGGATGGAAGGGGAAAGTCTGGAAATCAGCTGTGACTACAGCCCAATTGGCAGAGGTGGGTGCTCCCCAGGCAGCCCAGCTACGCTGCCCTTCGCACAGAACAAGCTGTGAATTGACAAGCTTACGTTTAGTAGATTTGACACTCAAGGTACTTTCAGATGCTTTGCTGCATTTGGAGCAGGATTCACTCATGCTCTACACAAAACATTCACAAGTTTGAACTAACAGATGGAGCTCTTCGCTGCATGCTACATACCAAGAGCCAGGAACCATTTTTAAACTCACACAGGCAAGCCTTTAAACCTGTGCAAATCCCCACAGCCTTCAGCGAGGCTTTCCTTCAACGCACTCTTAAAAATAGCCAGCGTCTCTCAGAATTCACTAAGCATTAAATCACTCTTACTTGCAAAAGAGAAAGAATTGATGATATTTGTATCAACCACTTTTACAGAAGTCACTGCAAACGCACACATTAACTAGAAGCTGACACATTTCATTATTAAAGCCAGACTTACTTTCCTACAGTTTATGATAAATAGCTTATGAGCTCTAAAAAACTCCATCTCCTGCACTCCTGGTTTAACCAAACGACAAACAAAAGACGCCACATACATACCAACCAATAGTAAATAAAGGAAATTACCTGTACTTTTTCCTGAAGTGCATTATAAACCTGATATATAGCCCTGATGTCCTTCATCACTCCATCTTTGTCAAAAAAATCCGTACTAAAAAAAAGTAGAAATAGTTAGAAAAGACAACACAAATTTCTAGCTCATGCTGTCTTTGAGTTGCTGTTAAACAGTTAATCACCATATTTCTAAAATGTATTTCATATTGCTAGAGATGTACTACATTCTCATGAATCAAAATATAGACAGCAGTATATTTAATATCACAATTCCTTCTGGAACAACAATCTCCATTTGAATGAGATTAAACTTGTGCAGAAATCTTTTAAGTTCATATAATTTCCTTGTTAACAGTCAGAAGAGCTATTTTGCATTTACAGCATTTAATTGAAATGACTTGAAAAACCAACAAGACTCCAACACTTCCAAATCAGAGTTCATGTTTTAAAACAAGATTACACACAAAATTTGTTGGGGGGTAGGGGGAAAAAAGTCAAATAAGAATCCTCCAGGCAGAAGGCCCGCAGCACCGACTGGCCATACTAACTGCTCTTCTCATTAGTGTGCCGAGTTCCCTCTGTTTTTCGAAAAGATTTGATTTTAAGCAGAAAAAGTGCACCAGGAACCAACCATCCTCCTCCAGAACTAGGTTCTTCCTGTTTGAAATGCGAATTTGCACTATTTTTTTGGAAGGTAAGAACATAGAGCTTGATGACTGTACTTCATTTGCAAAGGAAAAAAGCCTTACCCATGTTCCTTAATAACTTTGGCATAATTCTGAGAAGTATTTGGCACCGAAGAAACTTTGTATTCCTGTTGACTAGTGTTTCCTAGATTAGGAATAGTGAGTGACACCCTTTGATTATACCTGTAGAGAGAAGTGAGAAAGAGTTCTTAATTCATATTCAAAAGTTTATTTACAATAGCCTTGATATTATCCCATCTCTGATGATCACAAGTCACGTAATTTTAAAGCTTCTGCATTAGGTATATTATAAAGCTGCTAAATATTAGAAGTTGTGTTCAAAACAAACGCATGATCAAAAACTCCCTTGAGATGAGCCTACCCCTGTACCGCTCAGAACCTGTTAACTGTGCATTCAAACCACCACAGATACAAGAAGGGTGAAGCTACATCCAGGTCTATTTTAGGAAACATGGTACTGACATCTGATTTATCTTAAAATATATTTTTGTTGTTGTTGTCTGAAGATTTAAAGACTGAAAAGAAGTTTTGCTCACCCCAAAACTTTAATTTATATATTACTTGCACAAAAAAAACCCAGCTGTCATCACTAACAGTGGTACACCAAGCCATCATTTGACAAACACAAACCCTTCTTTCTGTGTAATTGTACAAACTTCAAAATAGTTTACAGTACAAAGCATAGCAATAAGAAGCAGAACAAAATAAAACATGAGGATTGATTTGTTTACAGAAATGGTTTACCTTCGGTTTGGTCTAAAAAGCACATATTCTAAAGCATGTGTCGAGTTATTTGCAGTGGAAATGAAGCTGAAGAGAAGGAAGACAAGATCAGGCACTCCAAGAATGTGTGTCAGCTGTTTATGAATGATGTGCTCTCTATAGGACATTTGCTGCTGAGTGTTCCTCCTAAATCTGTACCATCCAATAACATTCTGTAATCAAAGTACATCAGAAAAAAACAAAGCATTAACTGAGAGATACTATTTACCTTCTGATAATAAAGGCGCCAACACCGTGGTGTCACATGACCTAGCCAATAGCTTTATTACAACAAAATCGGACCGAATTACTAAAGGCTTGCAGCTCTGAAATAACCCAAAACAAGTGACATCCCGTTACAACACGACTATTGCTCAGTCTTACTGTGCTACAAACACCCGTGTGTCCTCGGTGGCATTCAGGGTCCCACTTCCAATACGCTTCCGTTGTTTAATCTTAGCAACAAACCTTGGAGCATCTTCAAACTATTAGACTTGAGCTGTTTTCAAACACAGCAGATGTGGGTTTTCTTTAGCCTAAAGATTTCAACTGACTATTGGCTTGTATTGATTTGTAAGACGTATCCAGTGCTTCACAAACATATTTGCAAATTCATGTCTATTCGAGACATATGGGACTAATCTGCTGTGTACAGCAATAAATTCATCTGTGTACTTAACTGTGAAAGATTTGTGCGCACATCAGATAAGACCCATTCTAACTCAATGATTATTTTGAATACAACATGCATTAAATTCCTTTACTTCATGTAAACTAACATTTAATTTAACAGATTAATGAAAAAGGACACATCATTAATAATTTGATGTAGGAAGAGTCCCAGGAACAGGCACTATCATGCAGTGATGCATTAAGACTGCATGTATCTATTCAGTGGAAGAGACCAGATTCTACATATTAAACAATGTAACTCATATTAAAAAAAAGAAAAAAAAAAAAAAGCAGCAGCATTGCTTTTAGCTTTTTGTGGTAATAATCTACAGTTACTTAGGCAGAATGTAGTAAAATGTGGTTATTTGCTAAAAGAAAATAAAATACAAGACTGTCTTGGTTCCCAGACAGCCATACTACTTCCTTTTTTGTCGTTCTGACAATTAACGTTATTAAATCTGTAGTGCTTTAGTCGCATGACACTTGCAAGTTTTAATTTCTCCAGTTTTGCCTGCTTTATCACCACAGATAATGCCTCTTGCCAGAGTCTCCCTGCAAGGCAGGTCCTAACAAAATAAAATTCAACTGAAAACTAATGGAGACAAGCATTTTTAAATTCTGTTTTTTCACCTTGTCTCCCGAAGAGCCATTTAATATGCTCTGCAGCGTTCTAGAGTAGAGTTACAGGGTTACAGAATTCAGGATGAGACTGGAAACTCACTCCATCATCAGCATAAAGATGTACATGTCTGTATGTATAAATATACACACAAACCACCTATACACTAAGCATGAATACGTTAGGGTACCCAGAGGGGTTTAGTCTGAGAACTTTTGCTAGAAGAAACAGACAAGAAAAAAGAACATTACAGTGATCAGTGTTGCAGAAGTTGCACAGACTTATGACTTGCTTCCCTAGAGAACCCTTCTCAACTTAAGCCTTGTCTGTAAGGAAAAGTCCATGGTTCAAGAGGGTAAAGTGAACATGAAGTCAAGACTGCAAATTCAATTAGCAATTGAGCAACTGCCACCACACGCTTTGCATAACGACCATCGATTCACACAGTAGGCATTCTTACTCAGACCAGAGTGGTGAAAGTTACACTCGAGTCACCTGTAGAGGACAGAAATCCCAAAAGCCCAACAGGTCATGCCTTGACAGTTAGCTCTGCTACTAGTAAAATACAATCAGCAGCAATACAAGCAGATGGAATGACATTGGCTTGCTGCTGCTTTGTAAAATAAACACAGCAAGAAAAAAAGTCCTTGTTTTAACCACCCCTGCTTTGTACCAGCTCCGGCACTAACCAGACCTTGTGAGCCAAATTCACGTATAAGCAATGCTTTTCTGCTACGTCTAGCAAGGTCCACAGCTGCCACAGACTGAACCACGCAAGTCAGTCACCCATCCTGTTGCCAGAGCGAGTTGACTGGTGGATTTGCTTCACTGAATAAGGAACCACACCTTCAGCTCTGCTCCTTGACGTATCACTTCATGAGAACTTCTGAAGCAACCGTTCGATAATTAGAAAGACAGCGCGCTACAGGTATGAATGAAACACTGAAAAAAGGTTTGACTCATCTCCAAATAACTACTAAAATTTGATCATCTTAATACTAGTTGTGCTGCTAACAACATGCGTGTGACATAGCTATGGCAACCTCTGACACAACTGATAGAACAGTTTTTCCAGTTTAAAAACTACAGTGCTTACAAGGCTATACCATGACAACTCTTAAATGAACTCTTTAGGACAGATTTTCAGATCAGCTACATTTTTGTTGGTTTCAGCACCAGAGTACACCACATGTTTAACTCAAATTTGAGTGGGTTAATAGTAGCCCTTCACTTTTGGGGACCCGAACTTAAGTCCTTCGCATTTCTTCAGGGAATTTAGACATTGCCCCCAATTTCACTGCAGTACCACAAATCCACCAACTTCTGTATAGGATAAGCCTTGGGTCAAAACAAACCATCAGATTTGTGAAAGAAAATATTTCTTCTGGTTAACTACTTTGTTTTCCAAAAGCACTTTTTCTAATTATAGGCTCTAAGGACTAGAACAGGAGGAAAAGATAGAAAACTTACTTTTCTTCGGTCTTTAAGAATCCTGTCCAAACTCTCCTCATTAACCTTGCCTGCATAGTCATAAAAGCTTGAACCAGAAAAAAAAAAAAAGAGAGAGAAAGGTAGGTACACAGTTTACACACACACATTATACATTAAGTAACTTATGCTTTGAGTGTTCTTCGAATAAATGACATTCTATACATTACAAAGCAACTTCTACAGTTTTACCTTTATCAACACATGTCGGTATTCACACCACCTACTTAAGATACCCTCCTCGGGAGTGCAGTCAGAAGCCCAGGCAGAAGCCCAGGCAGACTGCACAGCTAATACAGAGGCAGCTGCTCACAAAGGGAGATGCAAAGCATTTCAATTAGATGCGTAAGACTAGCTGGGGTGAAAACTCTAACCCTTTTTAAACCCCTAGTAATGAAAAACAAGATGCCTGTAATTACTAGTTTTAAAATGCTTTCATTGCACACATTAGTTTGATGTCTAGTATTTCACTGGCAGCCCCTACACCAGGGAGCGTGTACACAAACAGACCGTGTGATTTTATTTTGACCAGCATTCTGTAACACCCTGCTTTGATAATAAGAGGCCTACCTGCCAGAGAAGAAAGGAAAGCAGGGCCATTTTACATGCAGCTACAAATCAATTTCTTAAGCTCCAGTCCTGCCATTAGACTCACATGATTGGACCCTCAAAGCCAAAACAGTTATACTGAGGTCAGGAACAATCCAAAATATGATGGTCTTTCTATATGGCTCTGCTGACAGAACTGAGGCCCAAGCCCTGACAAGTTGTTATTCTGAGGACACAACAGATTTATGAATTTATAAATCTACCTACACAGACAGGTTTATAAATTCAAGTAGATCACACTTCATGGTAAAAGGAAAGACATCTGAAAATAGATTCCTCCTTGACTTACCCGCCAAGTCCTTAGTCTCTTTCAAGAGCTGATATCACTAACACCTAAAGCAGTGCAGGAGAACACTCTGTTTTAGAGGTCTATGATCTCAACTCTTGTATGCGGGGTAAAAAAATAAAAACCCAAACAACCAACACAAAACCACACAACAGAAAATTCTGAGCTCAGTACTTGGCTGGTAAATAAGGGTGGAAATAAAATTTGGTTTAAGATGCAAGTTACTTTGAGTATTAGGACTGCAGCTAATTACTAATTTGAGATATTACACAATATTTGCATAATCTTTTCAATGTATGTCCACAATATTTATATATTCTTGTAAGTAGCAGATATCCAATTCTTTCTATGTTTTATAATTTTCTTATGAGATGAGCAACTAGTACATAACAAAACTCCTTCATCTGGAAACAGCACAGAGAAATCAGTCCTTTTAAAATCCTCGCTGCTTAATCAGTTCCCACGTGTTGGAAAAAGCACTGGAACCACACCTGTTACACTCAACCTCGGCAGCGCCTGCTCTCAAGAGTACAGAGCGGACGAGTGACAGACCTAAGACTGACCACACAAGTCAAAAGGATAAGGCAGAATGCCCAAAACTCAGCATCTGCTACAACGAAGGGAACAGAGAAGCCAACAGCGCTCTCTGGTACTGCTAAAGGCTACGTCAGCTGTGAGAGTTGCCCCTGTGCTCCGAAGTAAATAAATTGATCAGTTTTCTTGTGCAGAAAGCATGCAGTGAAATACAGACGTCCTCCCCTTCCTCCATCAGCTCAGTTACTAACAACCAATTTCTCGACCGGGGAGAAGCAGTAAACGTGACCGGTTTTGATATGCGCTGCACAAAGCAGCGCCAGGAATCAGAAAGAGCCTACTAGACACTGGGATATTATCTCGACGTGTAGAGTCTCTAGCATTTAAATCACCGCGTTGAGAGTACCCTCTCTGTAATTATCCAATAGCAAATGACAGGCTGCAGCTTTTCACTCTGATGTAACTAACGTCAATCACAATGCCTAAGGTACCGTGTCTTCTTAATTGGCTGGAAATTGCTAAATAAAGTGAAGATGAGATTAATCGGGAATTCCTTCTAAAAAGAATTTTTAGACGGCAATTTAGAAGCCATCACTGCGTAACAAGTGAAGACTATAAAGAAAAGCTACATATAAATAGATGGAAGCTGCTAAATAGAATATATTCAACCTATATAAATTTAAATTCTGGAGTATAGAAGAAGGCAAAAAACCCTAGTAAGCTAAAAGTTTCAGAATAATGAATTGGTGCAAGTCAGTACAACTAACTGCAAAGCAACTTGTTAACCCAGCAAAGCAACTTGTTAACCCAGCAAGTTACTAAGGTTAGGGCACGCATGGTGTCCCGTGACCCACCAGGCCCAAGCAGAGCTAACCTAAGGCTACAATAATTTAAACTGGTTTTAACGTTCATCCCAATTATCAGTGATATGATTTGATCTGACTGCTATCCTACTTCCACTAACTACGTGAGGTGGAAATTCAAAGAGACAGAGAAGTAAGCCTGTACTAGCTACTTCAGCACACTTTCTAACCTTATTTTTTATATTAAGGTAAGTGCTACTAAAACCATAACCTCATACTTTCATTATCATGGCTGGTGCCATTTACACATATTCCTTTAACATCATCAGATGAGCAAACAATGCAAACATTAGTAGGTACATTTGAAATGCAAATATATTTCAGTGAGCTACCTGTTTTCATATTCTGTAGCCAACACAGCAAGACAACAGAAAATGCTTACCTAAAGAGTTTTGAACAAGGCTCATGGTTATGGATTTCTGCAACAACAAACAAAAAAAAAAGAGACATATGTCCAACTGCTCAAGGTAAAGAGAAATTACAGTGGCATATCTTGCGTGAACTTCCCACATCACAGCTACTGAGCAAGTAAACATTTGTGTCAGACCACACACTGCCCTTAATGTTTCAACAACACTTGATGACACAGCACCGTACCCGGAAGCTTCTCTTTCTGATCTGCCATTTCACAGAGGAAAGTATTTTAACAATTGCCTCACATACGCACTTTTGATACTATTTTATGGCTGTAACCTTCTCAAAGGCATTTATTATTTTTGGTTTCCTTTTTGATACACCTTTCCACAACAGTTTATTTGCATTCATATACACTGTTTATTACAGCAGCAATGAGTTAAAAAAGGGATGTGGAAGGGAACCGCGGAAGTGTTACACATTGGAGTAGTTAACCGGGCAAGGCAAATAGAGTCTATGATGAGAAAAGGGTTAAACAGCACTCCAAAATGGCTAGCTGCAGTTTGTAATTCTGTTATATAAAGTATCAAAAAGTCACAGTATTTTTGTTTTCATTGAAGAGGTAATAAATGCCAAGATGCTTATTTAAGCGGGAAAGGTTGCAACATGTCAGTAATCTTGGAGAAGAGCAAGAAAAGAGCCAAAATTCAATCCACGTTATCTAACACCAAGTATGACTTAGTTTTTGGGGGCATTTAATACGTCTTTAAAGTTCTCCTCTACTCTCACTTTTTACCTCATACAGCTTATCATTTATTCATATTAACATACCTTGATCCCATAACTTCTGTCTGAAACTGTATTTGCTCAGACTGAATACCCTTACGCAGCAATAATACTTCAAGCTCCTGTATTAGAACCCCGCTGGCGTGTTTAGCAACAACTTTGTTTAGACTCTTCCTTCCTGGAGCGTGACTCCCCACCTGCTGTGCTGAAAGTCACAGGCTGCTCACGACTGCCATCTCAGCAGAGTCGGAATCAGATCACAACTCCCAAGAACAACAGACTACGTGTGTTAGCATCTCAGTGTATTTAGCCACAATCAAAACAAGGCCCTGAACATCCGTGGCAGGCGTGCTGCCTGAGAAACCGTACGTGTTCACTGGCAAGGACTCCCCAGGACGCTGCTGTACGGTTACTCTATTTGGAATATATTTGGACTTTCTTTATTTGGAATTATTTAAAAGTGTATTATTTTTACACTGGCATACAGGAACTTGTGGAAATGATTTGCTAAACTAGCCAGTAAATTTAATTATTCCAGCTTAGACCGATTCTTTCCAGCACATATACTGATTACAACTACTGAGAATATATACTGGATTCTCATGTTATCACACTGCGACACAGACCTTGTCTTTTGGAAAACAGGAAGCAACAAGCCTACTGCTCAGAACACACAAAGCAGCCATCACTCTAAATTTGAGTTTTACACATGGACTTACTCTATCTATAGACACAGTATACGTTGTATATATACACACATAGAGGTACTCAAACACCACCACTCAGCTTTGAGATAGAAGACACATAAGAATGTTAAAACTCATCTGAGACAACAGTGCCACAAAACTGTCAGTCTCAGTTCATAAGCCGAACTGGGAGTTCAGAAGTTAATGTTGATGAATAAATATTGAAGTAAAAATTTGGTAAACAAAAAACATCCAGAAGATCTCGGGGATGGGAGGGTGGGTAGGTGTGTGGAGAGGTGTTTATCTAATTTCCCTTTTCAGAAAATAACTAACCAAGAAGGTGACAAGAGTTATCTAAGAAGGGAGTAATTCTTAACACCACAAACACGTGGTTTTTGAAGCCACACTGAGACTGCAGCTGGTGACACCACTGCATTACACTGTCAACAGTAACTAAGACCAGTTACCACTGAATAGTCACCTCTAGTTTTGTCTGACACCAACAGACATAGCTATCAGCTGCCTTCCTTTATACAAGTCTTTCATAATGATGATACACACACACACAAAAAGTCCTATACCCGTATTTCTTGTAATTTAGCTCAATTAATTGTAATTAATTGACACTTCACACAGTCATTTTATCGGCCATGTTTCCTTAGGAATTACCAGAACTCACTTAACCTTCTGGATTCTTGTATACACAGCCGTCACTGCTTAAAGGTGACAAATATCTTGAGATGTCATGTAATATAGCACAGACTTTCACAGACCACTCGTGCTGTATGACGTTTGAGAGTCAACCGCAAGATGTTTCTGTATTAGCTGAGCTTTAGTCAGCCCCTGCTGCGTTATCTGGAATCAGATCCACTAAGCCAGATATGCACGCATTTGGGTTTTTAAAGGTTTAGATGTATTTTAACATCAGATTATAAACAAAAAGGCATTTTCTTTCAGGAGCTTCCTATTTTCAATAAACCACAGAGCCAAAAACATGCAACAGCTTCTTGCTCATGTACAAAAGCATCTACTTAACCAACCACGCTTAACAGCAAGATCTTCACTTATTGCAACAACATCAAAACAGCTGTACAGTCCTTGTGCTTATCAAGAAAGTAAATTGTTTGATAAGTATTTCTTGACAAATCTTGCTGCGACAGTTTGTGATGTCATCAACTACCAGTCATCCATCCAAACCCTCGACTGAAAATTTGTTCCCTATCAGTATCTGTAAGTTAAGCAAGGCATTTATTTCATTTTGAGAACAGGCTTGTATTTAGGCAACTATATCAAGCAGGAAACTCTCTGCAGAACCAAAAGCCAAATAAATAACTTCTCCATCATGAAATGCAGATAAATGTTTTCAATAAACTATCTTTTCTCCACAAAGCAGAACCCCCATTAAAACCCCCATATCTAGCAAAGGACTTTCCTCACATCTCAACCACAAACATACAAATAGCAAATGCGACTCTGAAAGGCTGGAACATCTCCTACTGGTCTCGCAATTGAAGTAATTCTTACTGAATAGCTGTACTGAAGATTGAAAAACTGAACAGTGCTTCCTTCAGAATTTCTCAAAGTTCTATTACTTACCAATCACTTGTAGAAATTCAGTGTTGCTGATCTGTGAATCGCTAATGCTAAAGGTCTCTTCTTGTCTCACCTCTCCTAGAAGAAATCCTTCCTACAATTTGAAAGGGAAAAGAAGACTAAAAATAGAAACAAAACCCCACACTATATAAAGTCATTTACTATAACTTCCTTAGCATTAAATGGAAGAATTAAAAAAAAAAAAAAACCCACAAAGGTTTGAAATACATATCTGAGCTTCAGTGGGTATAACCTGTCCTTAGGTTTACTGAGACTCATTTTCTGATTTACCAACATCTTTTCACAACGCTATGGGAACTGGTTGCCCAAAAATAATACTCTACGGAAAGCTTCTGTAGGTAACACGCAACTTATATAAGGCAAACACAGATTACATAAAGCAGTCCCAGCTACGCAGGCACAGGGCGGACAAGGAGGAGGCCTGAGCACAGCGAACCGCACCACTGCTGCGGTTTCTTCAAATCCAAAGCTAACGGGAGTTTACATCCGCAGAGTCTTACTCAAATTTACAGATGGAGATTGAACCGGCCTCTCAACAAAACCAGGGATCATAAAAGGTAACTTAAAGTCTGTTATACTCCAACCCCGCCCCAAACGAGGAAGAAGAATAATCGGGAATCAGGTGGTTTGGCGCATCGTTCCTGGTGCGGGGGCAAAGGACCGAGCTCGGACTAGAAGTCTGTCAACAGAACAGGGGGATTCAGGACCA
>KL290842.1:1065-16065 GCA_000699545.1 Podiceps cristatus
GGCGGCGGGTGGGGGTGGGCTGGCGGGGGGCGGGGAATCAGGCGTGTGGAGGGTAGAGGTGCCCCCACCCGTGTCACCCGCCTGGTGTTGGAGGCTGCACTTTGAAGAACACTTCCAGCTTCTGTCTCTCGGGATAACAAAATGTCACTGCTGCACTAATCGATTCTGCAGCGTTAAACATAGTATGTGGCTGCAGCGTTAACTCGTCTTTCTGCTGTCCCTCTGGAGATGATATTCTGTCGCTGTAACGTAGAGCTGAAATAATGTGTGTGTACTAAAGCACGGTGGAAATCCAACTATCATCATCCACACACCACCGCCAGGACCTCCTCCCTCCTCAGCAATGCCAGCTCCTTAAGAGCTGCCCCTTAGGGAGCAGAAACACAGTTGTCTGTGGACACAGGTGGAGACACAGGTTGGGAAAGAACAGATCCCACAGCCAGCGCTGCTTTGGGAGAAGTAATCCTTTCAGCTAAAGCACCCAGCGTAAATCAGATATCCTGCCCTCATGGAGGGGAAGAAGCCTTAGGACACATCAGCCCTTCCCTTTCTTCCTTCTCTGCTAAGTCCACACCACTTTGTGGCTAAGAAGGAAGATTAAGAATTCATCCCAAACAACAAACATTTTGGTATGTCGTTTTAAGAAAGATGCTTCTTCAGCAGCATACTAAGGTTCAGAAAAGTGAGCTCACAGGGACATTTGCCCCTTCCCAGTCATGCATTTTCTGGAGCAGAGCATGTTCAGATGCTGGTCCTGAATGTCTTGGTCCTCACTTCTGCCCAGAGGGGACAGTGTCTCTTCAGGTGTCACACTATTACTCATCTACAACGGTTGTTCACAGCGCGTGCTCTCTATCTTCTATGCCAAAAGCTGGGATTCTCAACAGAAAGATGCTCCTCATCCCCCAGTTGAGCAAAACACTCCGCATCAGACTTCAAAACTTGTGTAGTTCACCGGGAGTGTAAACAGACTGGAAACCTGAGTTTAAATTTGCTTCTTTCTCTGGCAGAGTACTCTCTGGTTTAGGAAAGACTGCGAGAGCTTGCAGAGACTCCGATCTCTCTGGCTCCCCTATGATACCTTGAATCTTCCAGCTATGTCTCCCCATTGCACCACCCTGCTCCAGTCCTCACCACAAACAGCACTGGCGCAGGCTGAAGGAACGGCGTATTCTTTCCTTCAGAGCGTAAGGAAGGAAGCAGCAGGAGAGAGGGAGATATAATTACAGTACTTCAGATTAGTGGGATGAGCAGAACTAAAGCACAGACAACAAAGAAGGTTCTTAATCAGACATTCTGCCTGGAAAAAAATAATGGAACTAGAACAAAAAAAAACCAATCAAAAGACACACACACACACCCCCCCCACACACACACACACCCCTTCTGTATTTCCAGGGCCCAGACTTTGGAGCATCTGTGATCAAAACCTCCCAGAAAAGTGCAAAACAATACAGAGACTGATGAAAACATGCCAGAGCCACCATCCCCATCACTGTCTGTCCACTTTCATACGAATATGAACAAATTCATATTTGAATGGATGAAGCAACAACTAATGCAACACTGCATACTAATACACATCAGCCTCAACAAAAACCATACACATTTGCATTTGAAAATTAGTCAAGATTCACACTCCTTGGTGTCCTGGGAACAGCACTACCATGTTTACGTTTAGTGCTGCATTATTTCTGAGTGTTGTGACCCATGAAGTGCTTGATTTATGGAAGAGCTTTCAGTATTACATTGGAGCCCAACTGGATGTAACCTTAGTGACACGATGCGATGCCCAGTGAAAGGCATCTGCTCATAGGCAAGAACACTGGACAGTTCTGAAATATTTTTAGACTATCAGTTTGTAAATTTAAAGCTAAATTTTAAAAAGCTACTAAACAAATAGTAACATACACACTTTTGATAGGCTCCCATTAACTTTATTGTGCAAATTTGAAGATTTAAGCCATTAGAACTTCTGAATTGTGTTACAGTTACTATGGCATCATAGTCAAACTCCATCTTGTGTACCTACAGAATGAGATGAGGACAGAGAAACTTTAATGGAACCTAAAGAGAGGCTTAGACAGAAGGACTGCAGTGGGAGTGTGAGTTAATCGAGATAATACTAAGCTACATCTTTTGGTTGGAGGGTACATTACACCTTCTATGTCCCAGTCCCTCTTCTTGGAGGAAGTCCATTTTGATGCTGGTACTGAATTTACCCAGCATTTTCATGAAACAAATGGACACTCCCAGTGGAGCTGATAACAGTGTCCCTCAGAAAGACAGGCAGCCCCACGGCAGCACATCGGGGCCTATGGGCCTGCATCCTCTCCCTTTGGTAATCTTGTACTAAACGTTCCCTTGAGACCGCTGGAAAGCATTCAGAAATGTGGACTGAACCCCATGCTGCCCATAAGTTCCTTACCAGCTACAAACTTCCGATTCCTCAGCTGTGCTTTTAAGGTTGTTCATAAAAACCCGTGTCTGCCAACCTTCCTTCCGAGGTACAGCGAGGACATATTTGACGCAAAAAAGCATAGTCTCTGTACTATTAGTCAGGGCCGCGTACAACAGGAATGACGGAAAATGACTTGATCTTTTAACCAAGATTACAACTAAGGAATTTGAGTTACTTCCCAAGATGCTCTGTCAGCCACACCCCTACAACAAATACTCTGGATGGGAAAAGGGTCAGCCTGGCAGACAGAACGTGCATTGAGAAGAACGTGACCAAAAATACATACCAGGTACTCAGCTCCCCCCGACCGCGGGACAGAAAACCCAGCGACTGTGAATACAGCACTTACTGGCAGCATCCAAGTACAGATACTCAACCACTCAAATGACCTTTTTTTCCCTTCAACAGTCTTTTTGAAGAAAAATTTGTGGTGCAGGCTTCTTGCTTAAAGAATATATGGGCTTATGTCAAATACATCAGCCCAGGGACTGATAATTGCTTGGGCTTAGAAGGCATTGGGGCCAGCATAGAGAATAAAAGAGTAAAGGGAATACAGTGGTTATTTATTAACTTTAGCCCCCAAAGCCTTGTTATATTCCCAAATCTCAATCCTATTGGCATGAGAGGTTGCTGAGATGGAAATCTCTTAACAGCTGCCTCTCCTGCTTCAGAGCTTGCGCTCCCCTCCGGTGCCGAGTGATGAGGTGGCTTTACCGCTGGCTGGAGGTACAGAATTTAATGTGCCCCATAAAAAAATCATGTACTGCCCTAAAAAAAAGCTCCAAATCAAACAACACCCCTTTTTCATTCAAGTGCTTCAAAAACAAAGTTTGTATCCTCTCCGGGGTTGGTGCTGCGGAGCACAAGCAGTAGATGACCCCCCCCAAACCCTGGGTCCATGCCAGCTCTGGGGCTGGGGACCCACGCGTCCCCCTGCGACTCCCCACGTCGGGAGTGTGCTGAAAGGCTAACGCCAGCCTCGCTGACCCCGCTCCTAAAGAAGTTTTGAGATTATGCCTTGAGGCTTAGATGGGGCTTACGTGCTCCCTTGGCCTTCCACTGGCACAGGAACCATCTCACCCGCAGCACTGCTGGAGAGCAGAGTGCTGGTGATGGAAAACGCGAACAGGAATCGATGAGACTATCCAAAGTAATGAGGAAAGAAGCCACCTTCACTCCTAAAGGAAGGAGACGCACTGATTTTATAAACAAAGCCACAACATCTGTGTTGCCACGCATGTTGTTTGATGTTGACTATTGTTGAGGAAATGAAAGGAATTTGGGATTTATGTCATTTAGGAGGAAGGATGAAAAATCTCCAAGATGCTTGCAGGCACAGACATCTTTCTTATACAGAAAATAAATATTTAAAAATAATTTTGACTGGTTCTGGAAACCAGCCTACTGGCTTTTGGAGGGTTTTTTTACGGTTGTTGATTCTGGCTTGTAAAAGAGAAGTTCATCAGGAGGAGAGCTGGAAACAAGTCTTGCAATTACTTGCAAACATACTCACAGTCTTTTAAAACTCCACCCAGCAGAGCTGCCATCAGTGTACTTCATAATCCTAGATTTGAACAGCTTTTCTGACTGCAAGCTGTCTGGGTAATTGCTAAGCTGTCTGAGAATTACTATTGAACTCTGTCCTTTTTTATCTCACTGACTGACTACTATTTGTTATTAGTCCAAGTAATAATAATATATTAATGCACATGCTTAATATACAGAAGTATATGTTTGTATTGAAACTGCACTGCACTCTGCACTCTTAAGTGTAGAAAAGCACCGTGAACGCAGCGAACAGTCATGCAGAAAACCAGCTATCATCTTCCCAAAGGCCATACAAAACCACGGACTCGATATTCAGTAATTCCTACATATAAAAGCTTTGCACTGACTGGCAACGCTGGAGAACTCAATGAATTTCCTAAATCAGCCCTGCGCAAGCACCCCTGCGCTGCACCACGACCTGGATGCCATGTACCAGATCCACTCGCCGCTCATGTGAAACGCTGCCTGTTAGCAGGGAAAGCGGCAGCACAAAGAGAAGAGCGGCGTGGTTGTGCCGGCTGCCAGAGTGCCACCAGCGCCGTGCGCGGGGCTGGAGCTACTCGGGGCAGAGCGCAGGGTGGGACGCCACTGCCCTGCAGCTCCCGGTGCTCCTGTGGGGGACAGCCCTTCCTCCCCCCAAGGTGTCGGTCCCCGCCTGAGCCGCCTCTACGGGGCTGACTCACGAGCGTCACCTTCCCAGCTGGGGAGACCGTGTCCCCACTGGTGATGCTCCCTGTTTGGACCCACCTCACGTGAACAAGCCCCTGGCATCAGGCCTGCCAGTACCTGCAACGCTGGGCACGCGTGTGTGTTGTGAGCAGCTGGATTACTGGGGTTCAGAGCCCCGAGAGCCATTTCCTACTGTGAAAGCTGACCTAAACGCACCGGTTAAATACCTCAGGTGGACTCAGGATTTGAGTCTAGAACTGGAGTTTTGCTGACACCACCAAATGAAGCCCAACTGTCCCCTGAAGACTGATGCACTGGCGTATCACCGACGATTGCTCCGGTGACACAGTGGTGACTCTGGGCACCATGGAAGGTCCACGCTCACTTTCTTCCACTTTGGAACCTCTTACACAAAAGTCTTGGAAATCAGTGTTTTCTCCATAGAATGCACTCCCTGCTTCCTCTTTTGTTTTTAAAGAACAGGGGTAATCTTTTGCCACCATGTACAAAGTATAACATGTATTTATGCTTCTAAAGCAAAATACAGCCCAAATTCGAGGGAACAGGACACAGTGACATTGAACGTCTGCACGCCAGATAGGAGGAATCTGGTATCTCAGTTGTGTCTATGTAACTTCTATTAACAAAAATATTTATAGGCGTTTATGCATAATATTACTCACGGCCACACCATGCCACTTGCCAGAGGTTCCCATCATCAAACAGAACATATGTGCATTGCAACATGGTTAGAAGTTGATGCAATTTGGTTACTTTTAAAATGAAAGCTGTGAAAGTTGACTTAAGAAAACAATTCTTTTTGTTGACCTCTACACAGAAAGAGCGAAATGACCTGACTAATAGGGTTAAGCATCCTTCTCCGGAGGCATGCCTCTGACAGCACGTGTCCAGCCTCGGCTATCTGCTGAAGCCTGCCTAGAGCTGCAGCCTCACTCATGGGAAAGCAACGCTATACAATGGCAGTGGTCAATACATTTAATTTCTTATTAGCAAAACACTAATCAATAATCCAAACTATTTTTTTTCTTTCCTTCTGTATTTTATGACTAGCTCTGATGAAGAAAAAAGAAAAGTTACCATCTACGCTGTCATTAGCTGTTCTTTTAATTACTACCTGTACACGGTAGTTGGTTAGAGTGCAAATGAAGTTCTTGATGCAGATGACCTGACAACAGTTAATTGTGAAACTTGATAAAAACAATACTCATTGATGTGTTTATCTTTAATGGGAATCACAAACTTCTTTCTCACATTGTGGCATTTTTCCTTTTTGCCAAGACTCATCATTTTGTCTCCCATAAAGGCTGAGATTTCAGAATCATGTGATTATTTGAACCATTGCATCCTTCCCCTAAAAATGTATTTCTATTAATCTAAAAATGACCTTCTATTTGTGAAGGAGACTCATATGAAAATAGCACAAACTCATTTTTTAAATAAGTTTCATATGTGAAATTCTGGGCTATTAAAGACAGATATAAACCTTTTACCGACTGCTATTAGTGATGACTACTTTGATGTTGTTCTTAAAAGTCCTTACTCTGAGACTTTGATTCTTTTTTATCATTATTCCAATGTAGAACAACTGACATTTTCTTCTTAAATTGGCCACCTCAACCACAAACTACTCCCTCTAGAAGAGGAACAAGTGGAAGAGCTCAGTATGTTTGGAGTACCTTGGCCTAGATCCAAATTCCTGTATCACTGACCAAAATTCTGGGTACAATCAAAATAGCAAAAAAGAAAATAGTATAAACCCTGTATACTGCAGCTAGCCTACACCAGCCTTCGGTCGGCGCAGGAGCCCAAACAGGAGGTCTGATGGCCCTGTGAGACACGGGCTGCCACTGCCGTGTCCTGCATGGACACGGAGCATCGCCGCAGCGCGTGGCTGTGATAGATGGGCTGCAAAACTGTACCAGGAACGGTAAAAGACAAGAATTTTTTGATTAAAAACGAGGATGTAGATGATCAGCAATCTACAGGAAACTCAAGGCTGGTCCATGGTCTGGGGATCTGAAAGCTGTGGGCAGCAACCAGCTGCAGTGGTCGAGGATCCAGCCCGGCTCCTGTCAGAGCAGCCGCTTCCCTGTGGCACATGGGGCCATGAGGGGCTCTTCTGCTCCCAAGCAGGAACGTGCAGCATGGCCAGACCTTGTTCCAGTACAGAAAATCCTAATTACTGATGAATTATTAGATATAGCAATTTGTATGATTTTTTAAAAAAATACACACATTGTGTTGAAATATTTCATTTTCAAGATTCTTTTCACTGCAGAAGCAATGTAACACACGCTTTCTTATGTAAATAATGCTTCAAAACAATTGCACGATAATTATTCAGTCCAAACCAAACAACAAATACTAATTAAGCTGAATAGAAAACAGTGCAGCAAAGAAAAGCATGCAAAGGGCCTTGTGTCGTTAGCAGCGATTTCAACCTAAAATAAATCCTTTGAGTAGGAAGGTGCCATGTAAGGATCTCCACCTAACTTGTTGTTCTGTTATTTGCACAGTTTTAATAGGATTTTTCTATTAATCTGTGACAAACCATGAAATTTTATATTTTCACCATGACCAAGCCATGAAATTTGCCAACTTTGTCCATGATTTACACTGGGTCATAGTTATAAGGTCTGTTATGCTTTTTAACTAAATAACTACTGAAGCTTCCCCTTTGGACAGAATGAAGAATTTGCCTATAATTAAAGCAGGAATTGTTAACTGCTGGCAGTAAAAGTTTACAGCATTGTTTGACAGTCACAAAGATAAGCCAGTAAAACCCTGGGACGCCGTGTCTACCTGCGCTTCCCACACACCCGAACAATAGGGTTATATCTCTCAGCATCATGAAATCAATCTCAGATTAGGTAATGAAATATGCACCAGCCTTTTCCCAGAACCTTTGACAAATCACACACAATCCTAAATCTTCATAAATCACGATTAAAGACAAGTATATCATCACCAACGCATATATCTTCCCATGCCTGACCCAGAGACTAATGAGAAAAGGCCTAGACTATCTCATCTGATTAATTAATTCAAAATGTCTGCTGTTATTCAAATGTGAGGCTGGTATTATTTGAATAACACTTGACAGCAGTGCCTGAAGATATCATTTCTGATTTGTGAAGCTGCTGCTGCATAACTGATGATAGTTTATGAAAATGTTCCATCGAAGCTGCTTTTCTTGGCACAACTGTGAAAGATTTTCTGGAGAGAGGGTTTTTTTGTCAGTAGTTGATGTTGCTAACATTGTCAAATATTTCCAAAATCTGTAACATCTTGGAAGCCCCTTTTTCCTGAAGCCTTGCTTGAATATTAGTTTTTTCATTCTCTAAGAATTAAATATCTCAATACATATATATTTGCAGCAAAGCCGAAGGCAGCTGAATTTGACCCTTTCCATACTGCCTGTTCTTCACCAGCTCAGAGGACAAAGCATCGGCTCTCACGGCCAGAGAAGGGCTCAGGGAACCAGCCCTCTCTGACCAAAGTCCATGCTCAGTGCTGTACTCTTAGGAATATTTTTTAAAGATGGGAAGGATAAGTACTTTAATTCCATAATAAGATGTGCATGAGCATTAATTTTGAAGATGACCACAGCCCCATTCAGAAACAGCAACAATGCTGGGTGACCTTGGCTGGCGAAGGCTGGTGCACCCGCAGCCCGTGCTCGGCGTTGCCGCACAGGGGCCAGTGGTGCCGGAGCGGTCTCGTCCACGCTGACATCCGATGGGCAAAACCCTGGACACGGGGAATCAACCCTGGCTTCGCTCCTGCCCTGCTGTGGAGCCTCTCCTTGAAACAGCCCCAGGCTCAATTAACATAGCACTTTCAATTATTCAGATGGTCACACTGGGAGTGGCAACTATGGACAAGTTTATTTCTTTTCTGAAAATTAGTCTCCTCCTTTTTCCCAGACTGCAATGCCACTGAAAAATCAGAAAGCCGCACACACAAGGGTGGTACCTACTTTGGTGGTACCAAATGCCTACAAAGACATGAACTAGCAGATGTCATTTCCCGGGGATTACTGGAGAAATCAAGGCTGTGACAGCAGTTGTGTCACCAAAACCTAAAAGCCACCACTGCAGCTGCTGCAGGTCTCTGGACCCAGATGGCAGCACCCACCGCTGAGGGAAGGCAGAGCCCCTTCGTGGTCTGAGACATGCCTGAACGCAAACCGGCTTCCTCGGCCTGAAGCCACCACCCCCAGGTGAGGGTCCTGCTCTGATGAGAAGGATTCTGCTACCTGGAGAATACGTTTAAAGTAAAACTTACAGCAAAGGCTTCGGCATTTCTGTTCCTGAAGAATTTATATATTGGAATGTGCTAAGACTCCTGTCTGGCATATGAAGGGAAGAAATTGGGTTAATGCAAATACAGAGCAACCGCCCGCCCAGGCTGAGCTTTCCAGCGGTGACGAAGGGCCAGATCCAGACCTGGCAGGAGCCCAGCGCTTCCCCGAGTGCCAGCAGCTCCCAACACACCGCATGGGATGGTAAAGATGCTCAGCACTTAATTTCATAGCACCTATAGGAGCCGTGGGAACAGCATTCTGCAGGTCACTGGCCCTTTGGAGGCTCTGTTAGGAATAATTTAAATTACAACGCTGTACCAAATTTTTAATAGGAATCTTCATTTTAAACCTTTCTTTTCCCAGGAGATAATAAAAATTAGCATTTTATTCCAAATATACCATGCCGCAAAATACCTACAACCCGTTACAATCAATTTTTTTATTAGTGGAATGTGAAATGTGATGCCATACTCATAACAGTTTTAAAACTGTGCTATTCTGAAGCTGTGTAGCCATAAGCACTAAAGGAGAGGATGTAAAATGTATGGTCTAAAACGAATATAAATCAATCATTATGACAGAAGTAGCACTTATTTGAGAGTCAGAAGTGAACAAAATATTCTGTGTCAGCAAAATGTCTCCTGTCAAAACCTGCTCTTTAAAATTTCACTACAATGTGCTGAGACAAATGTCCTTTGCAACTCCGTGTAAGGAAGCATGTTCTAAATCTTCATAATTCAAACCTTCCCTGTTTTCAGGCAAAAAAGCAAGCTGTAAATGGAAAAAAAAACTGATGAAGTAAACGCCGTGCTTCTAGCCACGGCAAGTGTCAAACGCTGCCGCCCCTTCCGTCGGCCCTCACCCAGAACGGATGGCACCTCTGATCCACCCGCCCAGGAAACCGTGGGGAAGATGCATCACCAGATTTATCTGATCTGCTCAGTCCTTAAGAGTGAACGTTAAGCTCATGGAGGCTGAAAGATCACCAAAATGAAGCGGTATGTTTCTGTGTAAATCACTGAGGACCCTTGCATCTACCCCTCACTTGTGACACGCCGGTCGGCGGGGCCCGCACCAGAGACGCTTTTTGCCACGTACACCCACGTGCCCGGCTGGGCTCCTCTGGACGTACACCGATGACTCTCCCCCCATGACTCTCGCTGCCAAACACTGAGCTGTCGAGCGTGCTGCTGCGTCCCATCCTGCTCGGAGATGCTCCGCAGGCCAGTTCTGGTCAGCAGTGCGTTCCTGACACACGGCGCTTCATTTTCCGTAATCCCGACTACAACTTCAGCTGGACCCCAGCCCCCCTCAGCCCTCTCCCCAGAACCTCTCACTCCCTCCCTCTATGCCTTTTTCAGTAGACCATTTACCTTTGATTAAATTATAAATGTTCGAGCCCAGTTAAATCTCACAGCTAAGCTATCCAGGCTAGTGTTGTCTTTTTTCCCTCCCCTTTATCCTTCCCAAATGCACAGCAAGTTCCCTAAGAGATCTGCATTATGTCACTCTTCAGTATATAAAATAAAGGGCATGCAACTAAATCAGATCTCCACTCTTCCTTACTTGGGATGACAGCACAGGCCAAATGCTTTTTAACTGGTTACACTGTTTGCCAGGCTGCCACTACCTTAAGATACATAAAATACCAAATTTAAGACTTCAAAAGGGTAAATGACTCCAATTTATGTCGTCATACTCATGAAAAAGCAACCTTTTTCCACTTTGAAAATACTGAATATACTCTGGTCTTTCAAGTATGTCCCATGTTTCTGGGAAAGTGCAAATGTAACAAAGGTTTTATGTTTATCTGTTCAAAAGAAAAAACATCGGGTTTTTTTTTCAATTACATGTTGTAAACCAGACACGATCTGCCAGAGAGTCTAAAAAGGCAGTACTAAAGGTCTGGGATCCATTGCAGTTTCTAAAAAATCAACCCCCAAAACAGAGGCGAGGACAAAGGCAAAGCAATGGCTGTTGGAAACAACCTCTTCCAACTCAGGATTCTATTTTCGCAACTGTATACATTAAATAACCTATTTGAAGATTAAAAATGCATAAAACTCGAAACTGACATTTATTTCCTGCAAAACAATCTATTTTTTCAGAGATAGTTTTTCCAAAAGATGATAATAAACTCCTTCTCCTTATGTTGCGCCTTAAGACATCATGTGCTTTTATCCTTTAGCAAAATATGAACCAGCTACTAGGCTGACAATGCCAAGAACCATGACAAAATGGATTATTAATGAGAAACTGATCTCCAGAACTCTATTAATTTATGTCTTCCTGTCGGATCCCAAAGATGTATCAGCCCTCTCACTCAAAGAAAAAAATGCCAACATTGTACTTTGTTTTAAAGTTCTGCTTAGATGAAGAATTCATTATCCAAAGCACTGTTGTGTTATTTCAGTCTTCTTGTAGAATAAAGATTCTTTATCAAATAGCTTAGAAAGCTGCTGACAAGTGCGAGGATCTTGCAAAATATATTTACATCAAAAATTCGATGAGGAATCTTGGATTTTTAACCTTTTTTTTTTCTTTTCTCGGCACCACTCCTTGCCTCAGTCTGACCTGTCAGCACTTTGGAAAAGAAGACCATGAAATTCCAGCTGTAAAAACCTGAGAAAAACTAACATGATGGTGAGCTTTTAAAATTCTTAATTATACTAATTATTCCACCGCAAAGTAAAATGATCTAACGCGTAAACAGAAGAAACCAGATTTCTTTGTTGAGCACAAACAGCAAACAGACATAAAATATCCTTTTAAGCCTCCATGAAAAAAATCTATCTAATCTATGCTTATCATAGTATTTATGAAATAAAAAACAGAGAGGAAAAATTGCTGTAATGTACTCTGGGTGACCTCCGTTTTCGAGAGAGAATGAAAACAGCCTTTTGCTTTTCAATCCCCATCAAAGTGGAGTTAAAGGAGGGACAGCATTCCCTTGCTCACTGCCATTAATCATTGCTTTCTTCAAGCAAGTGCGTATTAATTTCTGTCATCCCAAACATCATCGAGTATTGTTACAGCACCGTTCACTCCTCATTCACCACCAGTTGAAAAACCCTACACTGAGACAGGGTGAATCGTGTGGATTTCAGTGTTAGAGGCCTTTATCCCTGGGGTGCTGACACCAATTAAGCCATTTCAAGAAGAAATGAGAACAGGCGCAACCCTTCTCTGTAACAAGAGCTTGCACCTAGCATTGGCAGGTTGCCATCCGCTGCTGCCTCGCACTACAAAAACACCCTGCCACATCCCCGGGAATTATACAGCATGTTTACATTTCATCTTCGCGGCACCCTGGCACATTTTTTTAGATCTCCAGTGCGAAATTCGGTGCAGAGGATTGCACCGTCGCTTTCCGAACAGCCTTCCTGGATACAGAAAGGCTTTAGGACGGGATTTGAAAACGAACAGAGGCTTCTCCTAGCACAGCATTTTTTAATCAATTAACACCGCTGTTAGGAAGAGAGAGCTGAAATAGTACTAGGAGGATGAGCTCTTGTTCTTTTGCCTGATCCCAGCATTAGACACACACATAAGACAGATGACAACAATTTCACCATTAATAGAACAGATACCCTAAATATGAAAATTAACTGAATCTTCCAGAACTGTAATATCATTCAAGCATCCTTGCACTGCATCAGTTTTTGTCTGGGGTCCTGCAGGAACTAAAAAAATTGCACATTTCAAAAAAGTTACCTCAAATCCTTAAAATCAACACGTTTAATGACTTTAATTAATACCACTTGTACATTGCTAAAGTGTTCGTAAAGATTTATCAAACTCTCTGGCAATATTGTTGATTTTTTCTGACCGCTTTAGATCCAATCATTCTCCTTGCTTTAGACATTTACATCTGCTTTTAAGTTTTTATGGTTGCCTGTTGGCAGGCAGCAAAGTGGAGCTGTCGATGCTGCTGCAGAATAATGCAAGGTTTGTTATGAATTAAATATTAGAAACCTTAACGCAGCGGCCAATAAGAATTATTTGCCTTATTAAAGCAGCAGAAGACGCTGATTAAATTTTCATTGCATTGCAGTCTTTTTCCCATTTCTGCTTTCAATTCATCATTCTAATGTATGAAAGCCTTGCCGAATAATGGCATGGGGACTTAATTTCTGGAATGCAAATATGGCAAAGAAAATACCATAAATACCCTCCCAGAAAACATTAAACAGTCAGTTCTAATTAAGTGAATACTAACTAAGTAAATATTCTCTTAAAGGAAAAAAAAAATAACTCAAGATGTCAAGAATTCCAAGAAGGAAACCAGCAGAAATAGAGACACAGAAAAATTACATGGAGCTTTGATTATCTGAATTTCACAGGAGGCAACTAAGTATGTTTAAACAACCAAGTTTTCAGACACTCAAAGAAATGTTCGCATTTGTTAGTAAACATCAGAAAACACAGTCCCGTTTTGATTAACTGTGATTATACTTCTTAGGTACTGTAAGTAAATATACTGCAGTGCATGATAGCTGTAGCAAGGCTGCTTTAAGTCAGGTGATCCAGATGTGTTAGTTTTACAAAGCAAAACATTTTAATGCTACTCAGTTTACTGGCGTGGCACCCTTTAAAAATAAAATTCTTATAGGGGGGAAAAAAATTCTTCTTGGGACAAAAAAATTGTGACAGGCATTTGGAAGTGAAGCTGGGCTGGAAGAGCAGCTAGCAATTCCACATCTGCGCTATACACAACGGCAGGTACGTTGTGGGAAAACGGTCAAACAAAAATCCTGTAATCGTGTGTCCTATACTGAAGGTTGTTCACGTTTCTGCCTTAATGTGCATCAGGAAGAAAATGAACTTCAAGTATCCATTTCCCCTAGAGAAAATCTCTTCCCTGAAACTCTGCAACTAATGAAATGGGGATCTATAAATAGCAGCATCATTACCATGAGAGCACTTGCTTTGTACCAGTCGCTGCATCTGACCCTCTTTACACTAATAACTAGTAGACTTCAATATCATTCCTCTATAGGATGATCAATATTAGGACAGTTAAAATGTGATGTACATTTAAACTATGGAGTGTGTTTACTTACCAAGCTTGCTAAAACACAAGAACACACAATGCTATCTCGTACTGCCCTTCCCTGCTCACACTCATTATGGAGTTTCTCATTGTCTGGAACGAGAGGAGTGCTGCTCTGTAACTTCTCTCTGACGTTACGGAGACACGCATTGTGACAAGACAAAAGCCATAACACACCTGAAACGTTCCCTGCTGAAATCTCTTTCGATGAACCTCATTAAAATGGTTACTCCATTCCAAATATTATCTACTGGAGCATTGCTGTAGTAAACTCATCCTTAAACTGTTGAACACAGTAAGCGAGTATTTCAGCGGGAAGCGTAATGATCTGGAAACGTGGTTTACTTCTAGTCAAAACCCGGCCTTTTCCAATTGCGATAGATCATTTCAAAAAGTTAACCAATACTTAATTTCACTGTGGGTTGTAAATTAAACTATCCTAAAAGACAATGTGATTCTGGGATCTAGGGGGAAAAATGGAACTATTTATTAGGTGTCTATGGAATATTCTGCTACTGCATATAATTTATTGATACTGAGATATTTATGCTGCCCTTCATTAAAGGTAAATATTCAGTTACATTTGCATCTCCCACATACAAAGAGCTCAATTGTTCTGCTAATTTCATATCTCTTAAAATAAATATGATAAAACGTTCCAGTGGGTGGATGAGTTTAAAGGCTTTTATTCTCTGTGACAAAATTATTGATGACAACATATCATAAATGGCACTTACTCCATATACACATGTCACAAGAAAATGTAAAATATTAGAACAGTTATGCATGCAGGAACATTTACTTTTTAAATGAAAATATAACATCCCAATTTTAAAAACCATGTGGTTAAATCAAGAGAACGCATATGGAGAAAAAAAGAGGACATGAAATTTCACGTGTGCTTAAGCTGATTTGCTTTTTGCTTACAGGTACTATGTATGT
>JMFS01142165.1:0-12343 GCA_000699545.1 Podiceps cristatus
AGGTCTCTTCCAAACAAAGCGACTCAGTGATTCTAAGGATAAGGATTTTACAGAATAAAAGAGCTGGTTTTTGTAGAAGTGTGATATTTGTATTGTATTCCTCTTCCGTTTCAAAGTTGTTGGTGCATCTCACCATTTGAAAATTAACAAAATGTTTTGGTGTGTTTCCATGTCATACCTGTACCTTTCACTCCCAAGAAATACGTGCCTCGTGACACCTAGTGGCCATGTTCAGCTGATGCATGCAAAGTATTCTCTCCAGTGTATACCAGTGCAGAAATTTGTATTTTGTAAAGTTTTTTGGTTTGCTCCTTTCTCTTTTTGTTATCCTTTGCAGTGGAACAAGATAATATTGTTCTAACAGAAGACATTTTTAATTCTGTGCCTAATGAGTAAGTGCTTTTTCTTTGTTTCTCATCTCTTTTTCTAGATTAAAATACTTCAAGCTACAGGTTTGCCACAGCACCTCTCCACCTTTGTGTTCTGCAAATATACATTCTGGGATCAACTGGAGCCAGTTAATGTTGCACCTGAGGTGGATCCTTCCCTGTCTTCCATCAGCAAGGAGCCACGGTGCATGGTTGTCTTTGATCACTGCAATGTAATATTTTTTTTTCTATTTTATTAATGAAACTCTAGGCAGAAAATGCAGGTTTATGCTTGCACAACAGTTGCCTCTCTGCTGTCATTATTGTGCTTTGTGAGGCTGATACCCTAATTCCATTTTTAATAAGAACTTGAAACAGCTTCAGAGTCCATATGAGTTTGATTATACTACACTGTTCACTTGTACAAAAATCACAGAAGGTAAAGAAGTGGATTAATAAAGGAAAGCAATCTGTTCAGCAGAGACGGATGTTGGAGTTTACCCACAGTAAAAACACTGCTGAGTGTGAAGAGTAATACTCATCTGAGGACATTTGATGTCCATATCTGAGCTGATTGCTCTGCACTGATGTAGTGGAGAGAAATGTCCTATTCCTGGGACCTGATGCCCGTTATCCTGACGTAGATGTTGAAGTTAGGTGTGTGTCTTAGATCAGACTATTTCTTCCTATGGACTTTTGAGCAACTGAGTGGAGATATCTTCAATAGATAGATCTAAAGTCAGCTTAGATGAATGCCAGCCAATCACCTGGATTCTCATCTTGTTCTTGCTATCATTTGTCATTACACTGGGGAATTTATTCCACTTACCATGTGTAAAATACATGTAATACTTTATGATGAGTTTTGATTTTTCTGGTTCTGAGAATTAGAACATATAATTTCTTTTTTTTTTTTTTTTTTTCTTCTTTCTGAACCATTGGATCAGGACTTGGAACAGCATGTGGTCATTTTTCAGCTCTTTATAGACTTTAATCTTGAGCATGTATCTTTGCTTTGGCTCCCGATTTTACAAACTGAGGTGACAGTTCTTCCTTTCCTCTATATTGTGTCTTGGGGACCAGGGTGACTACTACATGCTTATATGAAAGTCAGGACATTAAATCTCTAAGCCTACGTTGTGTAGTCACAGTCATCGACCAATTTGTTGCTTACATACAGGAAGTTTCTGTAAATATTTCCGAAGACTTCATGGAACATCTTTATGATGGGGCTTTGGCAATTGAAGTATATGGACACAAGCAGAGTGGTGACCGCAAAAATCCAGCCCTTTGGGATTTGGGAATAATTCAAGCCAAAACACGCAGCCTTCGTGACAGGTAAATATGGAAAATAGGTTCTTGGTTTAGAATTTTGGAAGATCATTGTCTGAGGTGCCCAATTTTCATGTAGGTTTGGGATAAGTAGTCAAATTGTGAACTGAAGACAACTGAACATATGTTTGAAACTGCATCTATTAGACTATTATAATTAGACTGTCTATTGGAAAAACACCATGCAACACGTCAGTAGGCTTTAAAAAAATGAAAGAGGAGAAATGGAACCCCCAATGTAAGGAGGACATGGATCTCTTGGAACAAGTCCAGAGGAGGCCACGAAGACGGTCAGAGGGCTGGAGCACCCCTCCTACAAGGAGAGGCTGAGAGAGATGGGGTTGTTCAGCCTGGAGAAGAGAAGGCTCCGGGGAGACCTTCCAGCAGCCTTCCAGTACCTGAAAGGGGCTACAGGAAAGCTGGGGAGGGGCTTTTTAGAAGGGCATGGAGTGATAGGACGAGGGGGAATGGCTTTAAACTGGAAGAGGGTAGATTTAGATTAGACATTGGGAAGAAATTCTTCACTCTGAGGGTGGTGAGACACCGGAACAGGCTGCCCAGGGAAGTTGTAGATGCCCCATCCCTGGAAGTGTTCAAGGCCAGGCTGGACAGGGCTTTGATCAACCTGGTCTGGTGGGAGGTGTCCCTGCCCATCCATGGCAGGGGGGTTGGAACTAGATGATCTTTAAGGCCCCTTCCAACCCAAACCATTCTGTGGTTCTATGAAATGCCCATTTCTGTTTCAAATTAAAAGCACTAAGACTTGGAAGATTTTTGAAGTCCCTTTTACTTAGGCAAACTCAAGTGCATAAGTAGTGTTTTACAAAAGAGCGAGCTCGTTACTCTCCTTTATGCTAGTCTGCGCCAGAAAGAGCTATCAAGTCTAAAGCCGCAAGATGCTTGTTGTAACCGTACGCTGATGTATTTATTCGAGGTCTGACTCCAATTCATTCTTGGCCATGAAATGTCATCACCGTAATGCTTCCACTGGAAGAGCTATATTGCTAATTACTTCAACTGGAGTAAATATGCAACAGTATGGTAATTTAGACTGAAGGGGGTTGCTTTTTTGCTGGCAGCCATTTGTTGTCCCCAAAGTAAGCTTAGTAGCATTGTCTTAAATGTAAACTGTTTTGCCTTTCCAATTAAAGGCAGCTCTGCACCTTTGTTTGTTGGCAGTTATTTCTCTATTTACTTCCAGCCTAAGCTTGTGTTGAGCAGGTTGAGTATTAATCTGTATATAGGGAAGCTTAAAAGAAAAGTCAGGAAAACATGTCAAAGAGGAGGTGGAAAAAAGTTGTTATAATGAATTACATTTGGTAGTTGAGTAGTAAGTACCTCCTTCCTCTTTAATTTTGAGGTACTACAAAAGCGGCCATTTCTTATGTAAGCTCTTAGAAGAGTTGGAGAGAAGGCAGTAGTATGGTGAAATTCAGGGAAGTGCCCTGAATTTCAAAAGCTTGTGAGACAACGTCACGTTTCGTTCTGCCGTCTTCTGTGAATCTGATTGCACTGACAGCACTGGGCTCCTGTGGCAGGAGTTAAGACCAGAGCTTAAATGTTAGAATCTAATGGAATTGGTTTTCATATTGGAATAAAGAAAAGGCTTATTTCTGATGTTTGACTAAAGTAGTTGTCAGTAAAATTTCTAAGCACTGCACACCTAGTAACCCTGTATGGTCACAAATGGCGCACCTATTGAAGTGGCCCTTTGCTGCTTCGATCTGCAGTCTGAGCTAATGCTTTGGGTTTTCTTTCTTTTTTCTTTGGGGGGAGGAAAAAAAAACCAACACAAACAAAAAAACCACACATACACACAAAAAAAAAAAAAAAAAAAAAAAAGATGTATTTAATGTGTTTTGCAGGTGGAGTGAAGTAACCCGAAAGGTAGAACTCTGGGTTCAAATTCTGGAGCTGAATGAGAACGGGGAGTACTGCCCAGTCGAGGTGACTCCTGCCAAGGACGTATGCACAGGAGGCATCTTCCAGCTCAGACAGGTACGGCAGCATGTGCAGCATTTCAGCCGTGAAAAGAGCCTGCAGAAGTCTAACAAGCTTCTATTTTCCATGATAAAGGGATGGTGTCCAAGGAACTGTCAGGCTTAGACACAAAATATGATCTTGTGTAAAACAGACGCAAAGTGGAAGAAAGTGGAGTCCCTCTGCGTTTTGTGAAACTGCCGGTGTGCTTAAGCTCAGACGTAAAGGTGATCAGAGCTTACCTGTAATCGTGGGGCCATGTTCTGTTCCCTGCACTCTGATAGCACCTGGCAGAAAGGACGTCAGTCTCGACTGAACTTAATTTTTTTTTTTTTTTAAAGAGTTCCGGAGTTCCACTTTATTTGATCCTTCCAGCCAGCCACTCCTTTCTTCTTTGAATTCTACATGCATTAAATTGTTAATGCTTAACTGAGTAGTTAACATTTTTAAGCGATAAGCTGGTGCCCAGAGAACACCAGGAATTAGAAGAAGTTAGATACAGGCTTCACCTCTGAACTCCCTAACTCCTTTGATTTTTTTTATTTTTTTTTCCCCTATGGATTTTACTAAAGAACAGTTACTTTCTACATTGATAGCATCAGTGGGTTAGAATGAGACTATTTGCTGTCCTCTTTTGTAGGTGGGGAAGCGATCCTATTTTCTGCCTGCAGAAATATTAAAAATAAAATCCTAGGGGTGTATGTTTTGAAAACCCTCCAGAAAAGTAGACTGGGTTTTTGCTGAATGCTGTTTTCTTTCTTTAAATACATAAATCCCGTAAACATAAATCCTTGCAACAGACGGGATATCTCTTGAACACTGGGTCATTGAGATTGCAGTACTCGCCACTGCTCTTCGCAAAATAAAAGTATAAAGCTGCTTGCTTGCCAGTGACTACCAGTAGAGGTCTCTGTGTCATTAAGCTTTTAGCACTTTAAATTCCCTTTTCCCAAGCATTTAAATTTGTTCTTTTGGGCAGGGGCAATCTCGACGAATTCAGGTTGAAGTGAGATCTGTACAGGAATCTGGGACCTTGCCACTGATGGAGGAATCAATATTATCTATTGGCGTTGGCTGTGTTCAAATAAAACATGTGAAGTCACAAAAAGTTCCTGAGAATTATCAGGTAAGAGTCTGAATATTTCCTGGCAGCTATGGCTATTTCCAAGACATGTAAAAGTGTAAAGTCGTGTCTTGAGCTTTTTGCAGTTGGAGGCAACTCCATTCGTTTCAAGTTTTATTTTGGTTTTGGGGCATATTTTTTGAACCTACTTCTTAAACATGTAAAGCAATGTCAAGAAAAATTGTTAGAATTGCTTTGGTGGTGGTTTTAGGGATCATTCAAGATAGTTTAAATCTAAACTTCTGTCTTTCAGAAAGTGTTGTGGAATATCTCCTTAATCAAAAATCATTTTGTGTGGCACAAATGATATTTGTAAGACTATTTCGTGGTGTCTCTTCTAGTTTTGGAGCTTTTTTTCCTATCCTTAAAAGCATCACAGCCTTTACACACCATTCAAAGAAGAAAAGAAAATGCCAAATTTCTAAAACACGTTAGGAATTTGTCCAGTAGTTTTAGTTTTACATAAGCATTTTAAAATAAATCAGTGGAGCATATATTCAAATAATGTTGAGTCGCAAATGTTAGAGTTCTATGAGCCAGTTGCCGGCCAGTTGTTAGACAACCTCAGAGGCACTTCATCTCATCTTAAAGTGCAAGTAATATTGATCTGGTTTTAGGATTGTCTTTCTGAGGTGCTTCTATCGGTTTCTAGTGCAGTTTGACTTTTTCTCCCAATGGCTAAATTAAAATTTAGACATTGCTCTGAGTTAGCAAGACAAAATCTGGTGCAACAGAAGCAGCAAGTCTCTGAAGTTGCTTGATTAGCTGCCCTGCTTGGGACAAGGCCAACTAAACGTCAAGTAGTTTTGAGGACATTTCCCACCTTTCCATAATGTTTACCTTGTTGACAGAGTGTAATTCAGTGCGTGTCTGTTCCCCTTTTTTGCTTAATCAGTATTGTTTTTCCCTTTGAGGTCTGAAGTAGTTAGGGTTTTGTTGTCTCCTAACCTCAGCAATCTTTTGTCCCTTCTATGTCAGGGGCACGCAAAGGGATTTTTTTTTTTTTTCCACCTTTGCTGAAATCTTACTTTTCAGCAGCATCCTAGGCAGATTATTGCTTTTCTTCCCCATTGTGCTTCCGCTAGTGCCCCTGCCTGCAGCCGTTTTAGCTGCCTTTCCATCACAGCAGTCCCCAGCACCCATGTCCTATAGAGCAAGGAAGCTGTTGGTGTTCTCCTCCTCCTGAATGGAGCAAGTTTCTGAAGAGACTCTTTTTTCGTGAGACAGCATGATTGATTCTTGCAAATATTACTCGAAAAGCTATTGCACACTCGCAAGATGCACGTGCCCCTTTTAGCCTGTTTCATCGGGGGGCGAGTCCCAGGTGAGCCTCCTGCCTGTCTCGCCCTGTTTCTTCCCCAGTGAATTTCTGATCTGTTGACCAGTTTCAGTTGTATCTGACAGAGCTGACAAGCCACAAAATAGTAAGTTTTTTCAAGAAGAAATATTTAAACTCCACTTGAAAGAGAGACTGGTGAGTTGTGTCTGACACTGATAACCCACATGGGAAAGCGCTATAGAAACCCATGTTTTATTAGTCCTGCTGCTTACAGTATTTCTGACTTGAACACCTGGATTTTTACTCCCCTTAGTACCATTTCTCTGTCTTAAGTAAATAGTTATCTGTGGAATGTAGAAGATTTTCTAAAAACCTTGAACTATGAAAACGCCTCTTCTATGTGGCTTTTTAATTTTTTAATTTTAGCTTAGCTAAGATTTTTGCTTTCATTACCAAGATACAAAAGTAGACTCTAGTGGGTTGTTATTACTTAAATAGATAAGTACTAACTCAATGAGGATTGGAGTCCTCATTGCTTTTCCATTCCCTGGGCAGGAGTGGCAGTTGTGCTTACGCTCGTTGCGAGTGGCTCTGCTTGTGATGCAGGTTGAGAATGAAAGGTGGTGTCTCCCGTCAGAAAGTAATGGAAATCAAAATGTCAGAGGTCTACACTGCGACTCCTGGTGTGGCAGAGTTATTCGAACTCCCAAACAATTAGCTTAGGTGCTTACAATTTTTCTCCTCTAAATACTGCAGCAAACTTACCTCGAATCCTTTATGTCAGACTTTGGGTTTCAGTGCTTGCTGTAACATTCATATTTAACTCTTACAGGTACAACAGCATTTTTGTCTTTGCTGTCCGGGATCAACAGGTTTCAAGTAGTTTCGCTATAACTCCTGTTTATTTCTGAGGGCAATTTAGGTGTTCTGCCTTCTTTTAGCTGTAAAGAATTCTAACAGCTATATTTCTGTGACATTTTTCCATTATAATTGTTGGATTATTTTAGTTCATGTTTAGACCACCTGATAGCAGCAAATCTTTGGGATGGAAACGTAGTTTAATTCTATGATTTTGCCATTGCTAAGCTCAGACTGCTAATATTGCTTAAAACAGTTACAATGTTTGCATTCAGTGTGTTTCCTTCTACCAAAAAAAATTAATGACATGATTTTGCATGTTTTGGCCTAGGAAGAAGAGGATGAAATGGACAGTTATCAGGTAAGAAGTTTGAATACTGTCTTTTTACAAACTCAGACCAGATCCAAACACGTTGGAGGAGGATCAGCATTTTATCTTTGCTGTACTGGTTGGATATGCAGAGAGCCTCTCTTCTGAAGAGACTGAAAGTTTACGAATTGCGTAGGTGGTTCTGCTACGGAGCTGTATGGTGCGATAGAGAGGTGGAAGGGGAAGAACAAGGTGCCTTAATTTGTATCCTAATATATATTAGGAAATGTGTATTTCCTAAACCAGATCCAGTTGCTTTTTGGTTTTGTTGTTTTGGGGGAAGGAGTCTTCTACACAAACCACAGTTAGACTGAGATTGCCCTCATTAAGAACGAGAATAGGCATGGCCGTGTTGAAGATGCAATCAAAATACTTCATGCTTTTTCATACTATGAATGTGCTACATGTATGAGAGCTGGAGCATACTGCGTAGTAATCAACCCTTGGGCAAGAGGGGGCTTCTGTTCCTGGAGCCCTAAGACAGCAGTGATAAAACTGCTGAAATCAGCACACTTTTTTTTTTTTTTTAATGTATGTGATCTCACAGTAACATGAGCCTTAAAGGGGAACCGATGAGGTACAACATCAGTGATATATTTTTCATCTTCTGAATAACTTTAACAAAAGCACATCATCGTCATTATAGGTCTCGATTTTATATAATGTGAGCAACCAGAGATTTAGGTTTAATGCTCTCTGACAGATTCAGCAAACTTGTAGGGTTCTATGTGTGAGTACTACAACTGTCATTTATAGTCTTGCATCCACCCATTTTTCTTGAAAAAGTATTTGTTATAGTTTGATGTGGAATGACTCTGAACTGCTGTTGCCATAGAAGAGCCTTGCCTGAAGGCATCTCAGAGCTGGTAGCTCCTCTTTGTGGCACCCAACACGCTGCATGTAGAGTATCATTCATCATTTCTGAGCATTTCTACACCAGAGACAAATGAACTGAATGTTCTTAAGGATACTGAGGTGGTTTTTTGAAGGACATGAGCACTTAAGAAAAAATATTTTAGAAAGCTCAGTTACAAATGCCATAACTAGAGACAGTGGCGTGTTGTGGGGCCGGGATGGATTCCTATATGGGGCTCCAAAACACTGAGTGTGAATGGTGAGTTATGGATAAGTACTGGGGTTTCCAGCTTTGCCACAGGTAGTGGTTAGTGAGTTTTAGACTCGTCTGGGACAAAGATGATGTAGAAAGTGAAGCTTGTTTAGCTGGGTAGTTCAGAATAACAGCTTGAGAAAGAGATGCCTCAGGCTGTCAAGCAAAAATACTTAAATAAGATGTGGAAAGTATTTGGACGTGTGAAGAAAGGCAAAGAGAACTGGGATTGTTTAGCCTCGAGGTGAAGAAAAGGCTCAGGCTGGATCTTGTCAGTGTATGTAAATGGGAAGGGGTAAAAGAGACAGAGACAGGCTCTTCTCTCCAGTGAAAGGACAAGAGGTTATAAGTCTCCACTTCAACATAAGAAGCTTTTTTTTTTTTTTTTTTTTCCTGTGGGGTGGAATGGGTTGCCCAGAGAGGCTGTGGACTTTCCATCCTTGGAGATACTAAAATCCCAGTGGTGGTGGAATGGGTTGCCCAGAGAGGCTGTGGACTTTCCATCCTTGGAGATACTAAAATCCCAACTGGACATGGCCCTGCGGAGGCTGCTGTAGTTGACCTTGCTTTGGGCACAGAGCGGGGTTGGACTAGAGAGTCTCCAGAGGCCACTTCCAACCTCAGTTATTCTGTGTTTCTGTTGTCCTGTGCAAAAGAAAATAACAGAGAAGAGCTAAGTGATTTCTTGGAGGTCTGCTCTGTCTTACCTGCTTCTTGGGCACAGGATGAGCAGAAGGGTTGAGGAAACGTGTAAGCCACAAATAGGAAGCATTGGCTTTCCTGGGTCAATATTTAGCATGACTACTTTCCTCTTTGCAGGACAGGGATCTGGAGAGGCTCCGTCGGAAATGGCTGTGTGCCTTAACAAAGCGTCAGGAGTATCTTGATCAGCAATTGCAAAAACTGGTTGGGAAGCCTGGTAAGCAAGATACTATTAAAGGTAACAATAATGATAGGTTGAGACGTGCACACGTATTTTTATCTTAATCTATTGTAAAATTTAGAAAAGAAGTTAATGGAGAGTTGAGTTTCTGGACGCACTGGTAATTTGCTTTCAGTGAAACTGAAGAAGCCTGTATAAAATTGTTTGTTCTTGTATAGTGTGTGTTTCTTCTTTGTGTGCTGAATTTCTGGGCAGAGTGGGTTTTATTCTATTGTGGATGGTATAACATCATCGGCAAATAATAAAGGCACTGAGGAAGAAATGTTCTCTGTTGTTCTGACTGACGCCCTGCTTCTCCAGATAAAACAGAAGATGATGCAGATCGAGAGGCACAGCTTTTAGAGATGAGGCTAACGCTCACCGAAGAAAGGAATGCTGTAATGGTTCCTTCTGCTGGCAGTGGGATCCCCGGAGCTCCAGCGGAGTGGTATGAACATACATTGCCATATGCAGGAATGAATGTAAAAATGATGCATGGCTTGTTCCTGGCTTGGATTTTTGCCATTTTTTGTTTTCTTTAATCCAGTCTCTGTACACCATATGAGCAAAGTTGTTAAAATCAGGCCTCTTGCTTAAATTATTTTATTAGGTTGTGTATCTGAAATCCAGAAATGCTATTTAGTAAACGATACTATTATTGATCAGAGTGTAATTATGACCTTCTGAAAAAACAGAATCAATATTTATTACCACAGCACTTAGCATTTAAAAAAATTAGCTAATATGTTAATTACCTAGTTCATTCACTTAAAAGGCTGCTCTGTCATAATAAAACTGCATCTACAGGAGCATTTTGTTGCACTCCTGCTTTGAGCGTGAAGTCTGTTTAGTCAGCAAGTGTTCCATGTAATTTTCTAAACATTAAAAATAGTGAATTATAGTACACTGGGATTGCTGTACTGTAGTAGCTGCGAGTAACAACTGCAGATAAGGAAGCAAGGTGGTTTCACTTCAAAGCTCTTGTCTTCAGTTGCTTTCAACTTTCTGAAGTTTTTTTCCGAGCAAAACTTGAACAATACTTCTTGTTGAAATTGAGTTTTAAGATGAAGTTTGTTAAAGCTAGTAGTTCTGAGACAAAAATGGCAAATGCTTGTTGGAAATGCGGCAACTTTCACGTCAAGGTGTTTGACTAGGTTTGAAAATGGTGGAGCTGCAGGAAACTTCCTTGAGGAAAAATCTGTTTTGAACACCTTTGCACTAGAGGAAATGTTCGGTATGATTCAAGTACCTTATATATTAGGTAACACTCCAGCCTGCTCTTGTTCACCGTAAAGTTCATCAAGTCCAAGTTTGTCAGGTGGTGGCTACGGACTTTTTTTACAGCTAAAATGGCAATTCATAGATTCATAATAAGGAGTCTTAAAGTCTTTCACGTTTCATATTACATTTTTAGTACCTTATTAATGTTGTGTAGATTAAAAGTGCAGAATATTTCATTTTAAAAACAAATAAACCATCACCTCTGTTACCCTTTCTTCCATATGAAAGATGCCTTAAATGGCAGCTTTGACTTAAATATGTGTGTTTTGTAAGAAAGACTAATAACTGTGTAGTGTGGCAGCATCAGTGTTGGTTTCAAAACTTTGACACTGGATTTTCTGACTCTTAACTCTGCTGACTTCACTGCCATCACTAATGCAGAGAGGTTTGCATTTAATAAATCTGTGTGTCAGAGTAAATAAACTTAATTTTGCTATTAGCATTTTAGAGGGAGAAAACATTTCTGAAAGCAGAGGTCAAAGAATATAATAATTGCAAGAGAGCTGGTATAAAAGAAATACCAATTTAGTTGAGTCTCTGAATCTGCAACAGTAAATTAAAATGAAGCTGTTTGCCAAGGTTATCCATGGTCTGGCTTAGAATTGCAGTTGGACTGAATGTAATATACTGTGGGCTTGGATCATAAGGTACGTGTGCGGGGTAAATCTGCATTAGTGTAAATGCTGCCATTGTCTCTGTCTTACGTTTTAGGACTCCTGTGCCTGGTATGGAAACTCACATTCCTGTTATTTTCCTTGACTTGAATGGTAAGTGGTTCTTAAAATGGCAGAGTCCTTTGAATCAGACTTTGTACAACCAATGACATTATAGAATTTAAGGAAGCTAATAAAATGAAGAAATGCCTGCAATGGCAGATAGATTAATTTGAGAGTGCACGTTTTTCACTGAAACATATTGTTTAATGTTTATAATACACAGCGTTATATAGGGAAGGAACCGTAGGTTTTAATAATCCTAATATTTAATAAGTAGAACAGAAATAGTAAAATGAGTACACCTAAGGGAGTGAACAGCAAAAGGCAGCATAAAGAAAAAATTGTCAGGAATGTTCTTTCTGGGGTCTCGCAAGGCTATAGCACAGATGCTATATCTTACAATTTCTTTACTGATGACTTAGAAGAAAATGTGAAGTCACTAGTAATAACATCTGCATATCAAAACCCCATGGCATGAGAAGCTCAAAGTAGTTTTACAGAGCGTGATCGGAGTGTTTCTTTTAAACAACGTGTGTTTCAGTACATCCAGATACAAGATCCGGTTTGAACAATGTATTTGGCAGATACTTCTACCGAAGGTGGGAAACTGTAGCCGAGAAATCAGCAACCCAAAGTAGTCCAAGCGGCCAACAGTGCCGAATCGGTTGAACCAATCCTTGTTATGATGTTTAGAAGAAGGTTAACACTTGATGAGAAGCATCGGGTGAGAGTGGGGAGGTGGCGTCTGCCTGTTGCGAGGAGGGAGGTCTTTGCTGCAGTGCTGATACGTGCACGGCTTGTTCACCTCAAAAAGTGCATCGATACATCAAATAGCTTCGGAGACAAGCTAGTTAATAATTCATTCATGGGGAGGGGCTCAAGCCAGAACAGGTTAAGCAGCTTCTCAAAAACTAGATTAAGGACTTGTTTCATCAAGATCTGAAAGTATATTGTATTTTCACTTGTTCAACCATGTCCTGGTTCCAGCCGGGACGGAGCTAGTTTT